>JAOTRO020000035.1:1897520-1908881 GCA_028566515.2 Pyracantha coccinea | reverse complement strand
AATCTGTCCCGTGGAACGCCTCGTCCCACTCATTTTAGGCGTACCAAACGCGGGATGGAACGCCTAGTCCCGTCCCGTCCCGTCCCGTCCCGTCCCGTCCCGTCCCGCGTACCAAACGCAGCCTATATGAATCCGGTATACATCATTGGTAAGGCTTGCTTGCTCGTATATTTTCCTTTTATTTAACTTTTTATTTGGATTGAATCTCATTTTTTTTTTCAAGGAGGGATTTTGCTTGATGGGGGAGGTTCCCATTAGCAAAATTCAACTTCGCACCATTCAGAAACAGTTGAGCTCTGTGCACTGAGTAAGGCCCTGTTAACTTGTTGGCAAATCTGGAATGACAAAAACGCATTTGTGTTTAGGAACTTACAACTAAATCCTGCTCATACCATCACTCTTGTTGTTGCAACATGATTATCTTATTTTAAAGTTAATGCTAAAAAAGTGGGCATAATCTGTTCTGTTGGAAATTTTGAGTAGAATTACATTGTCCCACATTGCTCACCATTACAAGGTTTCCTCACTTTATAAAGTTTTGTCCCTTATATTAATTATAATTAATATATAATTGCTTATCAAAAGATGGGCCTTGGGGCTTTTGGGCTCGGGCTCTAATAATTAAATTATTTAATTAATTATTTTTGGATTTAATTAATTTCAAATTTAATTATTTATTTATTTTCTTACCAACAGACTCATCCTTTCAGATGAAGTCTGAAGAGTTTAGAAAGAATGCAGAGCAAAGCACCCCTCTGGAAAAGATGTCTCTCAACAGACACTTCCCATTCTCATACCTGTTGCGAACAGGCATCCATCTACTATATATACATCTATCTGCATGGCATTTAGAACATAGAAAATCAACATTCTTCTTCTGCAATCATAAACATCCTTTATGAGAGAACCACACAGAAATTCGCCAGAAGTCAATTTTTCCGGTGCTGGAATTCTTGACTTAGATTGTTGAATCTTGGTGAAGCAGACATCCGTAGAACTACAAGCACTGAGTAGGGACGAAATTTCTATTTCAAGGACATTGCGGTACGCAAGCCTCGATCTTCAATTTTTCTATTTAATATTATTTCGTTGTTCATACTCTGTTCAATATTTATTCGTATTTATTATTTATTAGCATATATAAATTTATTACAGATTGTTGACATTTATCTCATCCTTCTGAAATGATTAAATGACAAAGGCCAACCCTTCGTTGTTGGAGCTATAAATCTGAAAGAAACAACCATGCCGATGGCAAAAGCTGTCGCATTGAGAGAAGCTTTGAAATTTGCAAGACATAAGGGATTTCCTCGGATCATGGTGGATGGTGATTCAAAGTTGGTTATCAATGTTGTTCAAGGATTGTAAGGACTTCCCTGGAAATTAAAATCCATCATTGAAGACATTTAGTGGCTTGCTTCTTCATTTGATTCTATCAAATGGTCTCATATTTTCCAAAAAGCAAACTTTATAGCTCATGTCTTAGCTAGTTATGGCCCCTCTTTACATAATTTACATATTTGGGAGTATTGTATTCCTGATAAGGCTTACAATGCTTTTATGTTTGATTGTATTAGAAATGGTTGTATAAGGGGTTTCTATGTTTAAATGAATTAGCAAAAAATTAGCAAAATTCATGCGTTGTTCTATGTGCATGTCAAATTAACTGAAAATGGCAAGGAAGCCGTTTGTTGGTATATGTACAAATAAAGGCCTTGTTTAGTAGAGATGATTGACTTGGGCATGACTATTTGCTATACTAAAGGCATTTTAAAGGAAGAAATGGATGACAAATTTCTTATTTTGTCCAACTTGAAGGTTACTCATGAAGAAAAGATATCCCTACTCATGAAGAAAACATATCCCCACTTGTCCCAACAAAAATGGTAGAACAACAACTATTATCCATTTAACCCTAGTTGCAACTTTCTTCTTCCCTCCTCCTCCCTCTGCCACTACTACCAAGATTCCTCCTCCCACCCCCTTATCGCCACCACCACCGAGATTTAGCCATCACAACCATTGCATTTCTGCCATTACCACCACCACAAAAAACTGATCGGAAATCGAATGTCGGTAAACGACACCGTCAATATCAGTTTAAAAATTTAGCCCTATCGACATAGTTCGGAAAATGATTTTTGGGTGTCGGTTTCGAGAAGCGATTTTTGGGTTTCAGTTCGATTACCGAACTGAACCGAACCCAGCCCTACTTCTAGTGTAAGGAAAACATATTACTAATCTATTACAATAGAAAATAAAATCCTAATATTTGTACAAGAGGAAATTTTCTAAGAAAAGAAAAATAACCATGATCCTATTTTGACTTGGATATAACGATCGTATATTCTATAAAAATTTCTTCTTTTTCAACTCGCTACATCTTGAGTTTAAAATCTCCCTCATCATTTTTAGTGTTGTTAAAAATATTATTATCGCAGAAAAATGTAAATAAAAGTAATAATCGTAAAAATAAAATAAAGAACCTAACCCAAATGGCTAGTCCTTTCATACACACACACACACACACACAAAAAAAAGAATGGACAAAAGCTAAGGACACAATAAGCTTGAGCCGACATTTAGTGATCCTCGATAGCCGGAGAGAAGTGGTTTCATTAGTTGGTTCAATTTGTGAAAGCTCTTGGTTAAAACCCAAGCTCAAAATATGCTTTTCGGCCATCCAACCTCAAAAAATTAAACCCAAATAATGTATGAAATTAAACCCAAATAATGTATCATAACATTCATAATGGACTAGCCATAATAATTCAATTCGAATTTATCTTTGACGAGAATCAAACATAAGATCTTTCGCTTACATGGAAAATGACTACCCGTAGTTGGTAGATTTGGGTTGTATTTCGACTTTTAAGTTATTACCTTTCGGCCATTAAAACCTCAAAATATGAAACCTAACGAATGTATCATATTTGCATTCAATTATATTATTGTCAGATTTATTTGAAACTTGAAAAAAAATTATTTCTTTAGTACCTACATTCTTTTATTATATTTATCTATATTTTAACTTTAAATTTTGAATTAAACTACAGTTACATTTATGTAATACTTACTCGGATTAGATTCAAATTAGAATTCGATATATTAAAAGGTCAATTAAATTGATGGCAAACTCAACCTAGTTATAGGATTGATACAATTATTTTCTGACAGTTAAATAGTAATTGTATTAAACACATATAAGTATGGTAACCAAATCCCTTAATTGTTAACGCATCCAATTATTTACTCACCAACACAAAATGAAACGCTAAGCATCCATTCTTCCCATTTCTTGTGTAGTTTACACAACAAAATCATCCTCTTTGGCTCACTACCTTCTTCCATTATTCAAGCTGCGCTTTCCTCAAACCATTATTATGTTTAAGTTGTATTTCTTAAGTTACATGTGGTGTATGTTTCTTTTGATAATGGAGGTGGAACAATGCCCTTGTAAAGGATTTTTTGGCCTTTTAAATTTTCTTTGGAGCAATGAGTTGTTAGGAAAATGAGAATTTGTGAGGATCGAACTCTCATCAGAATGCATATACATAATTGTTTTTCATCATTGTAGCACAGCGTCATCTGCAACTTTAGTTGATGATCTTAGTTTTGTAGTAAATGGAGTTTTTTGTAATGTGAACCAAATATTAATCCAATACCTTTGACTTTTAGGTGATCGATTGTCTAAGAAAAGTTAATATTTTTTAAAGTATAGATTATATATAGATTACGAAAATGATTACAACCGAAAGAAAAAAAATACCTTCATTCGAGTAAATTACAATTAGGAGATCGAGACTACATATTAGATCCTGGATTGTGCCCAACAATTCAACCTACTTCTTCTCCCGCTCAAAGCAATTTTCAGACCAGTGATTCCAAAAAAAAAAAAATTATTTTCTTAAGCATCTACGATTTATTAGGTCACTGCATTACCTGTTTTTGGTGAGCAACTATTTACCCTAGAAATTACAAAGCCTGTGTAATGTGCAAGTCGAGTAACTATGAACTAATTACATCCTTCTTGTGAATGCGGACGTGCCAAATCACAACTGAGCACGATTGGGTGACTAGAATCCATGTGGTGGTGGTATCGAATGCGTCGCTGACTTCTGCACTTGAATAACTACGGACAAGATAGGAACTTGCCTTAGCATTGGGTTCTAAAACTTGAAGACAAGGTTGCTTATTTCTCTGCGAAGTTCAGGATCTCTTGCGCCAAGTTCGGCTGACTCACTTATATTCTTGAGAATATAGGTGCATTGGACTGGTATCAGGCTATAAGGGTAAAGGTACTCAAAGGAGATGAGCGTTTTGATAGTGAACGAGGTTTGACTGTCTGAATGCCAAACTGCAAAATGCACTTGAGAGTAACTAATCATAGAAAACTTCACTTGGTTGGGATAAAGTGACCTCTTTGAGCGAAAGAAATAAGAATTCTTTGCCTGCCGAGACTTGAATAGATAGCGAACCAACCTAGAAGTAATGTTGTTTACTTGTCCAAACTGAAGGTGCTCATATGCTGCTTGATTCTACGACGCTAGTGTTGTTTACTTATCCAAACTGAAGGTGTCGCTGGTTGTCAACACACTGCTGATTACTAATCCAAACTAAAGATGTGTTGACAGAAGGGTTATGATAGTTAGTGTTCTTCTTTGGGATGTAGAAGGGTTTCGCAGAGAGAGAGTTTTTGCGTAGAGCGTTTGAGTTGTTTGTTGAGTTGAACGTGGCTTTCCACGTTGCAGAATCTCTTCTATTATATGACATTTTCATGAATATTCTCTCTTTATCTCTTTAATTCCCTCATTAGCCAAGACCCATCTCTATCCAGTCTCGACATCTTTGATTCAAACCAGGCTAGTTCTTTTTTGCAACTAATTCATCATTATTTGACCAAGAATGAATTATGATCCTTAGAATAATTCGCATCTGAACATTGCTCATTTTGATAATCCTTTCACAATCCCAAATCTACGAAAACTAGGTCGAATCAATCCTCTTCAGCTCACTGGTCTGAATGATCGTTACTAGATAGAGGATTATGGCTTTTCAATTCGGGTTAGCCCATTCTCAGTGGTGAGCTAGAAATTTACAATGATAGGGCCATAAAATAGAAGCTTCTAAAAATTGGTCATGCTTTTACTTATATTTTCCAATTTATAACTTCCTTTTTGCAAAAAATGATTTCAAATCAACCAATCAATACAAAAACCTAAAAATCCCAATAAGTCCAAGATGAGAAAAATACTGATATGATTGATTTTGTGATACAACCAAGTGCGATAAAGGGTGCCTGACCGGACTTGGACACATGATAAGCTTTGATTTAGGAGATATGAAGTTTGAGGGGAGAAGGCGCTTGCGTGTTTGATTCTTCAACTTGTTTGAGAATTAGCATGCTAAACTTTTTTTTAAGGGAAACGAAATACAAACAATTTTGGTTTGTGTCAATTTAATGAAATTTGATTAAATGTCACCTTAATTTATTTGTCTAGCCAATATAGGGGTCAATCGAAATTTCAAAGGAGGGATTTTATATGTTATTGGGGTCAGTAGCAACCAAAGCCCCGACATCGGCTCCGCCACTACCCATTCTCGATCCAAGTTGTTATTTCAGGTCCAAATAGCAACAAATAGACAAATGCAAATTATCTTTTATTTTCTTCGTTGCCTTCTTACTGTAAAATAATAAATACAAATTAATCAAAAACAAAAAATAACATATTTTGCTAACATTAGTTGTTCACATAAATACTTAACCTCCCTGACTCACATGCTTTGCACATTTTTAAGAGGGGCTTTAATTATCGGTCAAAAGATGATGGGTAAATCTTTCAATTAAAACAACGCAAAATTATTATGTGAAAAATTGGTGCATTGATTAAATTACCATAAGAAAAATTTAAATAAGGATCGTGGGTCAAAAAATAATGAGTAACTCATTCCATTAATATTATGTATAATTTTTTTTAACCAACGGTGTTATCTATACTGAGATAGAAATAGTGAGTTTAGCTTTGTAATAAACTAATAATAATGTGGTTCAAATTCTTATTTACGAGAATCAAACTAAAACCTCTTATAGATGTTAGACGGTAATACAAATCGATTATACCATGCATAATTATTCTGGAAAAAAAACGTGCATTAAATTAGCATAAGAAAAGGTTGGATGAAAAAAGTGGGTCCAAAATATGAATCGGTGCGCAGTGACAGTCCCCATTCCGACCTCCTTCTTCACATAAATTGCAGACAGACTTCTTTGTCCGAGTAAAATCCCAGAGAGGCAGAGCAACGATGGGAGGTGGTCAGAGGCGGACGACCCAGAGCCAAACGACGCCGTTTTCGTCCTCGTCGCTGTCCTCATGTTGGTCGCATTTCTGGTCGTCGGCTCTCAGAACCAAACCCTTGGTCTCTCCATCGGAATCCGCCGTCCGCACCAACTCCGGCGATGGCCTTGTCCGTCGCCTCGGCATGTTTGACCTCATACTCCTCGGCGTCGGCGCTTCTATTGGAGCCGGGATATTCGTCGTCACCGGCACCGTCGCCAAAGACGCCGGTCCTGGTACGACACTCGCAACTCTTCAATTAATTTTTTTTCATAGTAGGCCAATTGAGCTGAGATTAAGCTGGAAAATTTTGTTAATTGCAGCATCATATATGCTAATGGAGTCTGGAGATGATATAAAACAGTAATTTAATCTTGTTAAAATCCCAATTTACCATCTTTGCTGCAATTAAGCTGAGAAATGCTGAGGAGACTCTTCGAAAGTGGACTCTTCATGGACCCTTTGCCGCCTCATGTTTTTGGTACAATGTTTTATAATGTTGCCGCAAGAATTGATGTAAACTGTGAGGTGACAGAGAGTCTATCGAGAGTCTTAGCATTTCTCCTAGTAAAATCATAAATTCAATTTATGACAAATTTGGAATTGGGAATTTTTGACTACTGAACACTGTCCTAGACTTTCCTCTAATGGTACGGAACGGTTTTCGAATTTCAATGTGCCAATCTTTGCTATGATGGGTTCTGTTTGTGTTAGACTATAAGAAATTTGTTATCATGATGCAGGGGTCACTATTAGTTTCATTCTTGCCGGAGCATCCTGCGTGTTAAATGCACTCTGTTACGCGGAGCTAGCATCTCGCTTCCCTGCGGTTGTTGGTGGAGCATACCTTTACACCTACACGGCTTTCAATGAGCTCACTGCTTTTCTTGTTTTCGCACAACTTATGCTCGACTATCATATTGGTGCCGCTAGTATAGCCCGGAGCTTAGCAAGCTATATCATCACAATTCTGGAACTTTTCCCAGTTTTCAAGGACCACATTCCAGACTGGATTGGACACGGTGGCCAAAAGTTCCTTGGGGGAGCTATATCAATCAATGTATTAGCTCCAATTCTCCTTGCACTTCTTACGATAGTCCTGTGTCGTGGTGTGGGAGAATCGTCTGCCGTGAACTCATTTATGACTGCAATGAAGGTGCTTTCCATGCATTTTTATTTTTATTTTTAAGGTCTATGAATTCCGCCACTTAAAATATATGACTGAAGCAGGTGTATTTATAGAATATTGATTTTCCTGCAGATTATCATTGTTATTATTGTCATCTTCGCTGGTGCTTTTGAGGTTGATGTTTCAAATTGGACTCCATTTACCCCAAATGGTTTCAAACCAATCCTGACAGGAGCAACAGTTGTATTTTTTGCATATGTTGGATTTGATGCGGTTGCTAATTCAGCTGAAGAGTCAAAGAGACCGCAGGTATGCCCCAGTGGGACCGTGGGAGTGATTAAATTTTGGAGTTAACTACTTAATTATCTACAGACTATTCTGTTTATGCATATTGAAAGGATCTTCCTTGCTATCTTATTCTCTGAGAATATCTGATCATGTTTCTTTCAAAATTTATTTTTCAGCGAGATTTGCCGATAGGAATTATCGGCAGCCTTCTAATATGTGTTACATTGTATATTGGTGTCTGTTTGGTGATCACTGGGATGGTACCATTTTATTTACTCGGGGAAGACGCTCCGTTGGCTGATGCTTTTACATCCAAGGGGTTGAAATTTGTTTCAATCTTAATCAGTGTAGGTGCTGTTGCTGGACTTACGACTACCCTTCTAGTTGGTTTGTATGTTCAGGTGAACCATTTTATCCCTATTGAGTGACTTAGTTGGAGTGTCTTCTCATCATATAGTAACTTATGCGTTTTCTTTTGAACAGTCTCGATTGTATCTTGGGCTTGGAAGAGATGGTTTATTACCTTCAGTGTTTGCTAGAGTACACCCAAAACTCCGCACTCCCATTCATTCTCAGGTCTGGGTTGGTATTGTTGCTGGCATTTTGGCAGGGTTGTTCAATGTGAAGATTCTTTCACACATTCTTTCAGTTGGGTCATTGGTAAGTTATTGCCCAAATTTGTTTTTGGTGTAGAGAGGTGTTCAATTCTTCTTTATGATATTGGTGGAGGCTGGGTCAAATATTTTGACATTACAATAAGATACATGCATTTCCAACGACATCATATTAACTTCCGTTTCATTAAAGAGGAACTTTCAGTTGCACCATGCATGGCATGATGTGATGAATGATAGTAAAACTGTAGGAATAGTTGCATGGATTTTGGGCCTTCTTCTAAGATTAGTATTATAGGGTATTTCTTTGTTTCTAATAATTTCAGTTGTATGCACCCTTGTACTTTTGCTTGTTCAGACAGGCTACTCTGTTGTTGCTGCATGTGTTGTTTCTCTTCGTTTCAAAGATAAGGCAGCAAATGAAGTATCTTCTTCTGCCTGGAGGGAAGGCGTCATCTGCCTCTGCATAGTGGCATGCGGTGGTTTTGGTGCCGGACTCTGCTACAGATTTAGTGCTTCAATCGTTTTTCTGGTCCTAAATGTAGTTGTGGCAATACTTGCTCTTGCTGCTCTTTGCTTCCGACAAGTGAGTGAACAATATGTGCTTTGGGATGCATGCATATAATACTTACCTACCTGCATGCATGGGTGCATACATACATACATACATATATATATTTATCTTTAAACCCTGGTTTTCATTTTTATTTTTCTTCTCAGCTTTATGCGGATCTCCCAGGGTTTTCTTGCCCTGGTGTTCCATATGTGCCAGCTGTGTGCATCTTCTTCAACATGTTTCTTTTTGCTCAGGTACACTTATGATATACTTTAAACAAATTGCTAACAAAAGGAATGAAATCAAAGAATTAAAATAAAAAAAGCGGACGAGTGAGAAGAATTTATTCTATTGCAGATACACCATGAAGCATGGGTGAGATTTGTCATCCTCAGCATCATTGTAGTTGGTACTTATGCATTTTATGGGCAATATCATGCTGATCCAAATTCAGAGGAGACCATTATTTATCACAGAACATCAACAGAAGAACGGTAAATTATCATTTCGGTTAATAGCTCGTGCATTTTGGATTCGGTACTTGTTGCAGTGTTAGTTGTATGTACCTGTTCCACTGTAGATTATTGTAAGATGTATCATTAATTCATAGCCCATTAAAGCTTTCCAAATAACTTTGTTGGAAGGAGTATAGTGATAATATTCACTGAGAGATCTACATACATAAATACACATTATTGATTGCTAGCATAGTATTGCAAATCTGTTTGATGAATTCTATCGGTGTTATTTTCTTTTGGTGAATGAATTTGTTTGATGTCTTATTTCTTGAATAATCGATTCTATGTTTGTTATTTTTTTATTTTTTTTTGTTTGGTGAATGAGTTTGATTGTTGTCTTGGTTATTTCTCGAATGTATAGTAAGCAATAACAACCAACATTGATTTCTAGTGGTCTCTCCCCTAAAATCTTCTGTAACACCAAATTATGGTTCTCATGCCTGCTGGATAGATTTGAATCTGTGTTTCTGATAATTAGTAGATGTAATGATAAGTATTCTGGATGGATTTGGACGTGCGTTTTTGATAGATTGATCGTGAAGCTTCATCACTAATGTTGCGAGTGCAAGGTATGTGGTATGTGAAGTATGCTTCCGAAAGCAATTGAAAGTCATTTCTGAAATGCTCCTTGACCTGCCTTTCTTGTCTCCATGCCTTGATCTTGATTCTTGACCCACTTTTCTTTGTATGTTGGTTGGCTTGCGATAATCATCCTTGATCTTCAGGTCGAAAACTGCTGTTGCAACAACAGAAAGGACCGCAACGTAAAGTCCAAAGCCTACCTGAGCCACACCGCACTTTGAAAGCTTTTAAGACGGTCTTTCGATGGGGAGCCTTTGTTGCAACTTTACTCCTCGGGGTCGGGGATATCAAACCGTATGAAGTCTCCAGCGATTTCACAACGGTCGAAATTTAGGGAAATAGATTACGACCCCAGATCAACATAATACTACTTACTACAAAAAAGTTCTCACAGGTAGCAGCTTTGCACAATGTACTTGCATAATACTACTTACTACATAAAAAGTTCTCATTGGGAAATGCTAGAGCTATTCTTAAATTTATTTTCCAAACTACAGTAGCAAAACCACGAACTACGTTGACCATATTCGCTGGAAGATTGAAGCATCGGTGGTGGATTGCAATCGAGAACTCTTGCGACTGCAAATCCATTTCGAGGAGCGGAGATGTGTCCAGATAGCGGGGAAAATGCGGGGAAAATGTTACCTCGCCTCGTAGTTTATTTGCATACAAAATCGGAGTAAAAAGCTAGGACTGTCCTTCGTTGACAGTTCTGAATGCTTAGCAGTTCCACACCGAAAACTTCAAACTGTTTTGAGCTGAAGAAGGTGGAGAAGGTCCGACCTGTAAAACCGATCGAACTGTATATATGGAAGTCGAACGCAAATATACTTAACATAGTTTCTGCAACAGAAAACAGTTTAAACTCCAACACGAATAGTACGAACTAATTCTAACGCGACGATCTTACTTCAACAGTATTTGAATGTCATGAATTGTGATAGTTTTACATTTCTAAACCAAGCTGCCTGCACTACAAACAATGGATCTTCCAATTTTTGAGTTCTGGGATGTCGAACAACGATCAGAACTCACAGGGTTGTATGGCAGTAGAAGGAGAGTTGGCTCTAGGGTTCAGATTTTGCAGTATTCATGGCCAAATGTAAATAAGATATGAATCCAAGGAGTTTCTATGAACCCTATTAACTGACCGGTGGTCCGAGTTCTGGTGGAATGATTATTCTTTTCCTCCGGGTTTCATGTCGCGAATCCCTTCTTCAAATCCTGTACGACTTCCTAGTGTCACGGGATGACTCTTTAAACCTTCCGCCCGTGCGGCACTTAGACTTGAATACCTCGATGAACAAGCTAAGTAAGCCTTCGAAGCCTCGCTTCCCCG
>JAOTRO020000035.1:1886056-1897420 GCA_028566515.2 Pyracantha coccinea | reverse complement strand
GCCAATAGTGTCGACGTCCTAGTAGATTCCGGGGATGGAGGCATTGCCCATGAATTCTCGACATACATGACAGTGAACTCGGACTCGCCGTACTTGATCCCGACCGTGTTGAGGTTAGCAGCTGAGAAGAGCATGCGAATGCCGAGGGAGAGGGAGGTGGAGGTATGATGACGAGCACGACGGCGAGGACGAGGAGTGCTAGGAAGAAGAAAAGTAAGAAGATGCGGTAGCAACAACCCTTGAAGGAAGCCGAGGAGGAGGAGGAGTATAACGACATGGTGGGTGCTGCTGTTTTGGGGTTTTGAGGATAAGGACTGCAGGGGCAGAACACGGGCGTACTAGGGAAACAGGATGGTGAGGTTGGGTGCTCGGAGATGGGATGTCGTCGGTGTAATGGAGAAGAAGGATGGGTTTGTGGGGGTGGGTCCCACGTCTTTCAAATAAAAATATTTAACTGATTTAATAATTAATTAATTTTTTAATTTAGTTGGGATAAGGAGTAGGCCCCGTTGTAAGCCACGTCAACTTTTAACAGAAAAATTGACAGAAAAACTGACGGAGGTCTGACATTACAACAAATTTGTAAGATGAGGTATGACATTGTAATTTTTAAAATATGAGGTATGAGATTGTGGTTCGATCCATAGTTGAGGTAGTTTTGTGTAATTTACCCTAAATTTTATATTTACTTAACCAAAAAGAGTCAGTTTTGGAATTCATATCACATAGATGACGTGACAATGAAGACAACTTCAACACTTGTCTACATCTTCACGTAATAATGGTGACTTAACGTATGTTTAATTCAATACGTCCTGTACGAGTAGTTATTTAGAACGTTGTTTGAAAATCTTGCGACTGATTTGAAATCACCCCTAAAAATGGAATAATTATATGTAGTTTTAACTTTATTTAAAGATCCAATGGAATTGTCATTTAGTACTACGGTCTAGTGGTATTCATCTTCACTGGTAAGTGAGAGGTCTTAGGTTCGATTCTTGCCAAAGGCGAATTTAAACCATATTATTGCTAACCCATTGTGAGGCTAAGCTCACTCCCCCTTAGTGTAGATGATATCGTTTGTTCAAAAAAAAAATCAAATGGAATCGAGATTTTCAGAAGATTCTTACCTCACCTCGAATTTATTTTTATCTCAGTTTCACTGAATAATGTCAAATGCTGTGAGTTTGGACTCCCAATTATTATAACTTTTTAAGAGGCTCCCTATTTGTAGCCGTTGGATCAAATTTCAAGGGTACGGATGAGTGAATTTGGTGGCTTTGGTGGGAGAAATTCGGAGAAGATGTCTTCCCCCCGAAGTGTACAGATTATTGGGCTTCCTTGTTCATCTTCTCACACGACATCAACGTCTACTCGTACGTTGTTAACAATATATTCCTTTTCTTTTTGTACTGTATATTCTCATTTTTGTCATAATAGCTTTCCTATTTTTGTTAACGACGCTAGTTTATGTTAAAATTGATTTAAGAGCAGCTCAAACATCTGCATAGCAGAAACCAGGAGAGGGTGCATAACATGTGTAATTAAGGTTCTCTAATATAAATTATAGCAGTTATTATATCAGTTTAACACTGAGTGAATATATCTAAATGCCAATTATTTGTCGATTTATACGTGTTATCCTCAAAAATCGAAAAATGATTCGTATTTAGTCCAATATCTTAATAGATATAGTGTTAGATATCCTCTTTTCTATTATTATAATAATTTTGAAACCTTTTCAAAAAACAAAAATTCAACATATATATATTTCACTAGTAAAAAAAGTTAGAAAACTTTGAGTTTTAATGATAAAGACAAAATAAAGAGTAAAGTGAATAATACCAGGATTGACTTTTTAGTGTAAAATTTTGATTTTTCGTTAAAGTGAACAGTATCGAGAATTTTTCGTAAAATTTCTCTTGATTTTTCAATATAATTTAATTGATGAGCAGGTTACTGTCTAACTGTTTTTAAAATGGTCCACTGTGGTTGGCTGACCATTATTCAAATATGGTGGGCTACTATATGCATTTCATTCAGATATCATATTGTATAAAAGTATAATTTCTTTACAAATATTTTGGCCGTAGAATATATCAATATAACACATAAAAGTTAGTATTCCAAGAAACCGATATTTTACTTCCATGTGTTCTTTCTTTTGTTGTTTTCAGTAATCCGTTCATCTCGGATCAAATACACATCAGTTTTGTGCGATTGTTATTATATGTTGTCTTTGAATTTGGACATTTTTTTGGGAAATTGGAACACTGATCAGCTTAGTTTTTAATTAAAATTTGTGGCACAGATGCACAGTTAAAATTTGTTATGCTAGAGAATTTGGCTAAGTTTTCTACAAAAATGATTTTTGCTTGAATTCTTAAAACACATATCATCCCTTATAAGCCCGTCATCGGCTTTGAAACTAGTTTCATGTACTAAACGTTGTGGATTTTACTATTGAAAATTTCAATTTCAATTTTTGTTTATTTATTTATTATTACTATTAAAATTACTTAGTCTTTATACTTTTATAAACGGTGGATTGATCTAGTGCTTGTAATTACTCTTTTCAATTCATTGTGTCATGGGTTTTTAGACATTCCCCTTATCCCTTAGGTTGATTATATATTTTGGATTCTATTATTGTTTTATCATATTATCGAAATAATAGTTAAAAGTTTAACATAATGAATACTTCTAAAATATTACATCATATGATTGGCTTTTAGGACATACTACAACCTAATATTCTTGACTAATTACAGAAAATCAAACTTAGTAAATAAACTAAATTCTAAAATTAACAAAATAAAAGAAAATCACGCAGTGTTGAAATACGAAAATTAAAATAGTGAAATCAGGTGACATAATTTATTCAGCCTATCCAAGTTTGTGATGAAATACAGTGGTTAAAATTTTGGTTAAGTGCAATTGTTAAAATTTCCCAGGATGGCATAATGTTTGAAAGATGGCTCACAACTTGAGTAGAAATGGGAATTGCAGAAATAGAGTCCTCGAGACTACTCCAATTCAACTACCCAAGTCGCGTTGAGAACTTGAGATTAAGCTTTAATCACACATCTTGCTATATCATGAATTTTCCATATGATATTAACCCAAAAAAACCCTATTTTTTCTCAAAATTGACACGAAAACATAGTAACTCAACCTAAAACCTTATAATTCTTTCAAAAAGGTAGTGGGACATTGGGAAAAGGAAGGATATTGCACGTTCTTATAAGTAGTTGGACTATTTTCTATATTGCTAATTGGTTTTATAATGAAACATCAACTTTCTTCATTATATCATACCATATTGGCCCACGTGTAAAGCCCAACAACCACATGTGCTTCACTCCACCTCAACTTTCTTCTTGTATCAAAGTTGTCCCACACATGTTCGATGTCACATTATTTTTGTTGTTTACATGTTAGGCTCAAAATTCATCACACATGAGGGTATGTGTTAAGAGTAAATCCCACATCGGGAAAAGGAGGGACTTTGCATGTGGGTATAAGTAGTTGGGCTACTCCTCACATTGCCAATTGATTTTAAAATGAAACCTCAACTTTCTTCAAGTCCTACCTTGTCTCCACGTTGACCTAACAAATGGTACCCTAAAATGCCATTTAGGATGAAATTAGTAAATTACCCTTCAACGTCAATACATTAGGCAGAATAACGAAATATAGGCAAAGTGGATTAAATTCGAGTTCCATGGAGCATGCCAAAAGGTAAACCTGGCTCTCTCATGGCTTGATCTTGCTTTATTTCATTTTCCTTTTATGCTTTCAAGTGTATTTTCTTAAAGTTTATTATTATGGTCAGTATGGGTTGGTTTGGTTCGGTTAGAGCACTTCCAATGTAGGAAGGCCCCCTGGGCAATATGCAACTCAATCCCCTTAAAGAAATAGTAACTGTCTGCAATGAACAGTAACTGTTTAAGTGTATCTCAACCTCTAAATTAAATAACCCAAAACAATTCGTATTAAAATATTAGTATTTTTTATTTTATAAAATAATAAAGAAAAATTTATTTTTAATTTTGGATAATAATAAAAGATTGGTTGAAAGCATTTGAAAATATTGAAATGTAGTGTAAAGTGGAAGAACATGGTTCGGTATTTATAGAAAAAAAATTATATATTATATATTTTTAATTAGTTTTTTTATTTATAATTTTAGTAATTTCTATAATTTTTTAATAATTTAAATTATGGCTGACGTCAATCGTATGTCACATAGGTAGGACGTTGGGCTAGACGATTATTGTCTGACTTCTCCATCAGGCTCGCCTTGGGTCCAATTGCCCGAGTGAGCTGGAGTGTTTTGGGGAGGGGAGAGAGTGGATTGGGTTGTCTATCCCCAAGGTAATAAGCAACGGTAAAGTTGCTTTTATGGGCCAAAACCACCAACTGAGCCGCCTCTTTTGGCGGAGACCAATTTTGGCATTGACACCGGCATCAAAGAGCTTGAACCAATAAACCAGAAATAATGTAGTTGTGGTTTGGTGCGGCGAGAACCCAAAGGATCGATGAGATTTGAAGAAAACTAGTGCGATGGAGCGATGAGATCTGCATAATAGTGTGCATAGAGAGAGAGAATTGTTGCGACTAAGAGGAAATGAGAAGGAAAATAGGAGGTAAAAATTAGAATGCCACTAATATTTCAAGTTTTTTAAATGGGTAATACTATGGAGATTAAATTTGTAGACTAAATTTTGTAAACTCAATGACATAGAAGTTGATTATTGAATTATTACTTAAGTGTTGATTAAATGTTTTTTATTTATTTGTGGCACATTATTTAGTTTACAAATTTAATGTACAAATTTAGTCTACTGAGCATTACTCTTTTCAAATCGATAGAAACCAGTTTTTTATTTTTTATATAGTTTTAAATCGAAGTTGAGACTTGAGAACGAATTAAAATTGCACTGAACCAGACTAGTTTAGTCAAATTTTCCGTCTAAAATGCCCAGCTCTATTTGTTAGTTTTGAACAATGTTAGTTCTTAAAATTAAGATTTCTATTATTTTACGTTTCCGTTTAAGGATGGTACTCTTGCTTTAAAAATAGAATACTTAAAACTAGTTTTATATATCTCTTCGTCTATATAGTTATGGGCATATAAACTGCGAAAATGTAATGTCTTTAGCATGAGAGACATAGAAAATAATTTAACTGACTCAAATCCCACAAAGTGCACAATCGTCTAATTTAGAGGTTAAGAAAGGCACATCTTCACTAACACACTACATGTCATTTTTTTTCTTTTTTGGGGGGAAAACACACACTACATGTCTTTTGGTAACCTCCAGTTGTGACAAACTTGCAAACTCACTTTTTCTCTCAAGCATTTTTATGGAGTTGAGAAGCAAAAAAAATTATAATTCAGTTGGATACAAGCATTTAACCTACTTCCTAGTCCGATTTTACGTTCCTTAAACATTGCTTATATATAAAATAAAATAAAAGGAAAAAACTAACCCGTGCACCAAGGTTCTAAAAAACGTTAGGCGCTAGTCGGGCGACGGGGTAGCGCCTAGCGCCTAGGCGGCTAGGCGGGGTCTAGGTAGGCGCCTAGGCAGCCTAGGAAGATTTAGGTAAATTTCTTGTATATCTTGTAAATAAGTGCATATTGACACTTACAAAAAAAATTATGTTTATATGAAATCCATGAATAAGATAATAAAAGAATGATAAAATGCAAAATGATTATCCAACAATGTCTCTCCAATAGATAGAATTTTTATATTTTTTTAATGAATTAGATGGTATAAGATGAAAGTTCATATTACTTAATAAATATTTTTTAAAGATTATTTATTATACAGTGAACTTGAAAAAAAAAAAAGGTAATGGTGTAATCTGTAAAAAAAGGTTAGGCGCACTACACAAAAAGGGGATGTGGGGCACACCACACTAATATTCAATATATGATTGATTGTATGTTATCCCTGCAATTGATTAGAAAATTTAGAAAAATACAACAAAAAGTGGAGTGGTCAGTAGTCAATTCAGTCTGTCACGTGGGGGAATGGAAAGAGAGAGAAAGTTATTTCGATCTTCTTCTTACTTTCGTCTTCCTTCCTTTTGTCTTCCTAAATGTGAAACCCAGAAACACAGAAACGCAGAACCAAAACAAGAACACAGCCCTCTACAACGAAAAACTCTAAAACGCCCAGACCGCCTAGGCCATCGAGTCGCCCACCTAGGCCGCTGCCCGCCTAGGCCTCCCAAGCACCGCCTAGGCTGCCTCCGCGCCTGCCTAATCGTCTTGCCGATTTTTCTCCCGATTATGGGCTAATCGGAGCGGCTGACCACCTTGTAGCGCCTAGGCACCTCCTAGACCGATTTTTAGAACACTGATAAAAGGTGATTGACACTAGGTGCATTTTTACAAACCTTAACTCCTTTTATGCGCCCCTGCTTCTCCCATTCATCAAATAGCGCCTCGAGTCCTTTTGCACAAAGTACGAAAAGAAACAGAGATAGTGGATCCCCTTGTCGCTAATTGCACTTGGACTTTAGGCAATGAAATATTCGCCGCATAAGGTACCTTTGGGTGACAAAACAACGATTGTCGCGTAAGATACCATTGGGCGACGAGCATATCTTTGTCACGCACTTTTTTATTTTTTATTTTTTTTTAATTTTTATTATCAAAGCAAGCAAATAAAATATTTAAAGCATCCATAAAAGCTAAATAAAATATTATTATAATAATCCAACTAAACAACTATTGTGGTGGTAGTGCCTAGGCATCTTGATCGGCATAATGCTTCGCTTTCCGGTAACGCCTTTTGAAGATCAATGCAATTCATCATGCTAGTATTGGCATCATTACTAATAAAGTTCGCCTGTTATTCACAAAAATATGAAAATATTAATAATCGTAATCATAATAGCTATTATATAAAAAATTATTATTAAATTACTAATTGACTCTTACTAATAGCTCATTCAACGACTTCTTCATCTCCTAAGGCATTTTTTTTCTACGACCACTCCATAGGACATATTCCACACTAGCGACCCTATATTGTGCACAAACATGTAGTGCACCTCCCTCTCATTTTCTGTTTGCCGCATGGAATCATAGTGTGCCTTCACCGATCATTCATTGGATGTCTAACCCTACGAGACACTCTTTTTTTCTTCCCTACGAAAAAACAAAATTGTTCAAATCCAACCTTAAAATTCTATGGAAATATGGGCATAACCTTCCGTTAAAAAATAAAAAATTCCCATAACCTACAAACTTTGATATACATATTTTCCATATCCAACCAAAATTTACAACAACGAACTTAAGTAAATAATCAGCTTTTATTTCAATTATGCAATAAATCATTGCAACAAAAAAAAATTGCAAAATTCATACAAAATTGGGTATTACCTGTTTGTGATCCTTCTCCCTCGCATGTCACAATCGCTGCACTGTCGGATGCCTGCTTATCTAGAGAAACAGTTGAAGTAGCAGCGGAATCGGACAAACGCAACGTCTACAAAAATTTTACTAAACCATAAATTTGCAAACCCACAAAATATGAGATACAATTAAACATTCAAAAGTTAAATTTAATGACTCAAACATTTGTTCTTTATTGGGAGAAATAGACTTATTGTCGATATCTTTAATCATCGACGGTGAAAGTATAGGAAAAAGGAAAGAAGATTTAGGAAATGGGAGAGAAAGTTTTGGAGTTCGGGGGAGAAAAAAATGAGGGATTTTGGGGAAGAAGACGGGGAAGATAGGAAGTAAGGAGAGAAGGGTACGGATCTAAGATTTTAACCTGGAATCCAGTGAACTTTTCGCAACGAAGCCCTTCGTCTCCTAAGGTTCTATCTTCACTGCCCTTATTTTTTTTTGCCATTATTGTCTCACCTAACTTTTTGAGACTTTGTGTGACAAGCCTAAAGGACTTTCGTCGCACACTTCTTCCTTGGCAACAAAGGTTTTCGTCGTGTAAGACTTTCGTTTACTGCCAACCAAAAAAAAAAGAAAGGTGCCAATCTTCATTTACCACAATTTTCTTCTTTTTTTAATGAGTTTGCGTGGCAACAAAGGTTTTCGCACGAAAAAATGCTTTGTCCCTCAAAACCTTTTTTCTTGTTTTTTTGTTTTTTTGGCCGTGAACATTTAGCGCTACGAAGTACCTATTTTATCATGAAAAGTTTCTTGGTGACGAAATATGCTTGGTCGCCTCAAGTTTTATCACGCAAGCAGTTTTTTCTACTAGTGTACAGCCCTAGTCGCTACAAGTGTTTGAACATCTTGTTGCTCTTCTGTTGTATTTAAAAAGCAGACATAACAGAATATCCCCCCATGTTAGAAGTGAGGCTTTGAAAATGCTACTCTGATTGCGACATTTTGTATTTCCGTGTTTTTTTTCTTTTGAAAATATTTGGAGTAAAATCGAATGATTCACCGAAAAGCTCACCAGTATCTTCATCCTGTTTCTCTTCTTCATTGTCCGATGAACGTACACCGACAAAGTTATTGCTGCCTGTAGCCCTGGTCGCCACAATTGCGCGATCACCCTGTTGCTTTTCTTTTGTATCTAAAAAACACAAATAATAGAAAATCCCCACCTGTTAGAAATTGAAGTTTTGAAAATGCTAACTTATCAGTTGCAACATTTTGTATTTCCGTTGTTTCTTTTGAAAATATTCAAAGCAAACTTGAAAGCATTGTCAAAAACCTCACCGGTACGTTTATCCTGTCGCTCTTCTTCATTGTCTAGTAAACATACAAATAATAAAAGGCGCACTCATATTAGAGGAAAGATTTGATATGAACACGGACCGACAACTGGAAGTGTTTCAATGGAGCATAATTTACAACAGTGAATTGTTTCTTTTTCTTGTTTTTTTCTTTTGAAAATAGTATGAGTATAATTCAATGCAATAGAAAACAACATACCTGCGCCTTCATCAGAGTCCCCAATGAGGTTCTTCCACCCTCTTGATAACATACATAAATGTAGATTTTCACTATAAAATGGATGGAGGGAGCATAGGAAGTAAATTCCTGGTAAATACTCCCACAAAGACAAATTTCCACCGATAACACATGGATAACAAGGATCTGCGGTGGTGTTAACATTACTCTCTTGTTGCCCTTGCACAAGCTTGACAACAAAGTCCTTCAGCCGAAATCCATCACCCTCAGAACCAATTTGCGGTCTCATGATTACCGAAACCTCCACTTCATCTCCTCCTTCTAATGTATGATTCTCCATTTTCCAATGGCTCAACCATGTCATTTCTTCTCCCTCTCCTGGAACACCGTAGAATAGTGGGCCATAGATCCACTTCAGACCCTTGCTCTTATTACTCACTTTAATCGTCATTGGATCATAGATACAATCGTCGACAACTTCAGAATCAGAACAATTAATATAATTTTCATAGACAGCAAAGATATTCAAGCCTCTGTGATCAGGAAGTAAAGGCACAGTAAATGATATTGAGGATGACCCTCCACTTTTGCGGTTCAGCCTACCTGGAACTTCATTCCTCGGAAAAAATTCATTCCCCGGCAAAAATGTGCTGAATATACCATATTGATGCAGTCCCTATATACACGCCAAAGAATTCACAACATTATCTAGCCAACTCTTTCCAATTATATATATATGAGAGTGCGAGAGAGAGAGAGAGAGAGAGAGCACCTTGACGGGAGTCCAATCAGAGTCATTCCAGTAAATTCTATCGAGTTTGTGCATCCGAATGTTTGGCAGGGATTCCAAGTTGCACAAGCCCAAAAGTCTAATCATTTCTACCTCAACTCTTTCGATAGGTTCTAACTTGTACCAATACTGCCACTCAACTAGGTTGTCGGTGTCACCCCCAATGGTGTGGCGTTCAGGAGACCAATTAACGGACTGATCCAGCAGATATGTTACTTTTTCTAATGATTTGCAACAACTGACATTCATAAGTTGGCATCCTTTTGGTAACCCCACAAGTGATTTAAGCCTCGTACACTGCACAAAAGAGAGATAATCGAGCCTTGTTAAATCTCTCATGCAATTTGGCAGGCTAGAAATTGGATTATTATCTAGATACAGTCTTCGCATCGAGGATAGACTACTAAAATCCCTAGGAAAGGCATCTTCAGAAAGATTGCACTCACTGAGATCTAACTCTACTAAAGAGCATGGCAAAGAACTCAAGATACTTGAACATTGTTCTGGCCATAATTCACTTGATGAAATTACATCTGTTTCAAGAAATTTCAGGGATTCTATTTTCTTCATCATCTCCACTCCAAACACATCAAGATTTGAGCAACCAGATAAAATGAGCTTTTCAAGTGATTTAAGCATGCACATGTTCTTCGGAAGCATCCCAAGATTCTTACAATCCTTCATATTCAAGCACACAAGCCTCTCCAGGTTTCCAATGGATTCATGAACAACAATCAGGCTTGTGCAATCTACAAGAATCAATTCTTCCAGCCTGGGGCAAAGTGAGAAGTCCATGATTTCAGTGAGGCCATGAGAATGGCTGACGTCAAGGATCTTCAACGATGGCAGAAACTATGGAAAATAAAAGCAAACAAATAAACAAACAAAAAATGTGTGTAGGAGTTAATTCTAACCAATTGGTCAAAGAATTAAAACCTAAAGAAATAAAGGGAAAGAAATTGAAAAGCGTAGAGTAGCGTACTTTTGATCCTTTGAAGACTTGTCTCAAGCTGCTATATTGCATTTCAAGAAATACCACTTTCTCCAAAGAAAAGTCAACAGGAATTGAATCCAAAGGAAATTCGGGCCAGCACAACCATCTTAACCCTGTAGGAAGTTCTGCATAACATCCATCCAATAGTACATGTCTAAGACGGAGTAGTTTTAGTTTGTGCATTCTTGCAAATGCATTGGTTTCCAAGACAGTTTCTTTTGAGCTTCTCGGAATGTTTGCAAGTAGTTTATGCATGTCCAGGATAAGACCTTCAATTGCTTGCGTACCCTATAAAAGAAATGGGAAAAACAATTGGTTAAATAGCACAAGAGAAACAAAAATGTACACACACATACAATGAACATTTCTTACATTCTTTTCTCTCAACACTTCGAAAGAATCCTTAGGGCGCCATAATCTGCTACGATTCCCAAGCTCATCCGATTCTCGACGAACAATTTCTCGTCCCATGTCACGAATCACGTCATGCATAGACAACTTGTTGTCCATATCAATTGTCACCAAGCACCTATCCCTGAGATTTTGAATGCCACGGATTGTATAGAAGCCACATCCATTTAGTATTCTAACAATGTAATCTTCATCCTTTCCAATAAAGAAACAAGCAATATGGAGGAATAATTTCTGGTCATGGTCATCTTGTAA
>JAOTRO020000035.1:1864697-1876366 GCA_028566515.2 Pyracantha coccinea | reverse complement strand
GCGGAGCACCTTCAGTTTGGATAAACAGCACTGCGAAGGGGCCGACTGGTTATCTATCCAAGTCTCGGTCGAGAAGGACCCTCGGGTCTTTATTAGCAGAGGTCATCTCATCAGTCTTCTCGGCGAAGTGAGGTGTTACAAGTTACTAAGCTCGGCACATTGAACGCCGAGTTGTTTATGATTGGATACTCACAAGTAGGATTTAGAGTTCGGCATTCTGACAGCCGAACCACATTCACGATTAAGACTTATATCTGCTTTGAGTACTTATGTCCCTATACTTTGGTGTCGATTCGGCGTGCTTATACTCTCACGAATATAATCACAGTGACCGAATTCGGTGCCAACGATTCGTGAACTTCGCAAGACTAGCAGCCTTGTCTTCAGGCTCTAGAACCTAAAAGGCCGAGAATTGTTCCTTCCTCGGCCGCAATCGCAAGACGCAGAAGTCAACCGTGCACCCAACGCAGCATCAACAAATTTTACTCACCGGCCGAGCTCGGCCGTCGAGTTGGCATGCCCCACACAAGACTGAAGGACATAGTTAGCTCATTAGTTACTCGGCCTGCGCGCCACGTAGGCTTGGTAGTTTTTAGGGTCAAAATATGTATATTCTCATCTCTACCTAGCACGAGGCCTTTTGGGAGCTCACTAGCTTCGGGTTCCATCGGAACACCAAAGTTAAAGCGAGTTCGCACAAAAGCAATCCCATGATGGGTGACCCACTAGGAAGTTCTAATGTGAGTTCCCAAAAACAAAACCGTGAGGGCATGCTCGGGGTCCAAAGCGGACAATATCGTGCTACGGCGGAGTCGAGCCCGGGATGTGGTGGGGACCCGGGCCGGGATGTGACATAAATTGTTTTTGTTTTGTTGTTGAATTTTTTTAATAATAAGAAATTCAATAAATTTTTGGCTATTAGTATGAGTGGAGCACAAATAAAATACATTAATTATGGATGGGTAAAAAATTTCAAATTGTAAGTTTATAAATAATAAATGTGCTATAATTACTTAAATATGGTAAGTTTTAAAAATGATGACTTATATTAGATTTTAAAAACTATTTAGATTAAAATCTAAAAACAATCTAATTGAAGCATTAAAATCTAAAATCTCCTTAATTTTTTGCACTTTAGGGATAAAAAGTTAAAAAAGAAAAGAAAAGGTGTTATTTTGCCAAATAATATCAATTTTGGGAAAAAGAAAACGATTAAGTTTGATTTTTTTTTATCTGTTCAGGTACCGTTTGGTACTTGAGGCTAGAGGGAACGCAGTGGGATGAGGCGTTCCGTCCCACGTTTGGTGTGCCTAAAAACTATGGAACGGGTTGTCGCATGGGACGAAATTTGGCTAATTTTTCATTCCACCTCCTTCCCCTGGAACGATTGGTTCCACATCCGTGGAACACAAATTTATAACATTTTAAGACAAAATTTTCCCTTATCTTTTTTAATATTTACATCATCTGTTTCATCATGTCCCGTCCCGTCCCGTCCCGTCTGGGTACCAAACGGTAGGGAGATGGCTCGTGGGCTCCATGCAAATAATAGGTGGACAAATGTGAGGTATGCATTGGGTCCCACCTGGCGCCGTTATGGAGTTTTCGTTTTACAGTTTTACAAATCTGTTTTCTACAGTGGAAAACTATTTGGAGTAGATTTCCTCTCTTTTTTTTACTTCCATTCCCTTCTCTTCTATTTAAACGGTCACAGTTAAACCATGTCAACATCTTATATTAATTTTTTATAGCAAAAGAAAGATAAAATAAGATAATGTAAGAGAAAATGATGAAAAATTATGGAAAAATAAGGGAAAAGAATTTTAATCTAATCTATTTGCAGATTCATCCTCTTCAAGAACCAAAAACAAACTACCTTAAATATTTCCTTATGCAGTCAAGTTGTCCATGTCAATATAAAGAGTTTGCTTTCTCTGTCTTGGGCCCACCTAAGATCTAGCAATTTTTAAGTAATTAGATTTTCCCTTGGTAATTTTATTATGCGGTTTAAATGCCATGTAGCACTTAATTATGCGTGTGAATAGACGTCTCTAATAGGAAAGAAAATTACACAAATAGTGCATGATTGCTAGAAGTATAACACGTATACCAAATCGATCAATAGATACCACACAAACTTTGCCGCTCGAACAATTGATTAATGAAGAGCACAACGGCTAACCACATTCAAAGCAAAAGTACATGTGCATTTCAATTTTAGGTCTACCATGTATATGTCATTCTGCTTAACTACCAACGAACAAAATCTTGTGAACTAAGCGCGAAAAGAAGAAATTGTGTCGAACCATTTCCAGTTTAAGAAAAAACTACATTTGATTATACTGTTATACTTTATTCAACCATCTTGCAACCGACCTTGATATACGTTTGCGAATTGCGACTACACATAACAGCTAAGATGGTACAACTCTTCCCAACAACTCGTGGACTTCACGAAAAGACCTAAAACATGATAACATGATACGACTGTGTTTTCCATTCAGCTTCTCAGATCTATCATTGTTATACCTTCTATGTTGAAGATGTTAAGAGCACTTTCTGTGTTTGAGATGTCTAGAACAGTAACAAGTCTTCCAAAGTCAACCAAAAATTTAACTAATATCGGCATCATCCCATCCTACCATGCAAGCAGGATAATCAAATTCTCTGTTATCAAGTCAAACGGCAACTCATTGACATTAATAACGTGTACATTGCACAACAACAAATCAAAACACTCGAAATTGATAAAGATTTCACCTTTGGAGGTTCAGGAACCTGGTAGGATTCCCGGGACACCGAGTTCATCCACAATCCAGGAAACAGATTCTGCAAAACAAAACACAAAAACTAAATCAAATACCAAGCCATTTCAAACCCTAATAATCATAATGGAAACTTAACCAAATTTTAAATTTAATTTGAATAATACAGACATCAAGTTGTTTCTGCACATTCTTGTTTCTCTTCTTTGGGCGCCTGGACGGCCTTTGCCCCGTCATGATAAAAAGGTCCCCTTCAATCTCTTCTCTCGTTAACTCGATCGATATCTTCGGTTTGTTATCCTTCTTCTGAGCACTCTTCCCTTTCCCCCCAACTTTGGAAGAGCCCGCACCAGCAGCCTCTTGGGTTTTTTTCTCCGACGGCGGAGGTGCACCAGTTTTCAATGCACCAGTGCGGCCATTGGCCTTGGCCACGGGTCTCCTGGGCCGGAGGTTCCATGTCTTTTGCACCCCCTCTTCCAACTCCTCCGCCGCCGCTTCCGTAGCCAGAGAAGCAAGAGACAGCTCTTTCTGAGCCTCCGGCTTAGGTTCGTTCTCAGCAGCAGCGACAACCTTCTCTTTGATTTTCAAACGGATGCAGAGCTTTGATTTTTTATCAGTCGCAGCAGGTTTCGGCTTCTGGATTTCCCCAGCACCGCCGGTCATTTCCGTGGAGGAAACTGGGTCGGCCCCATTTTTGACATTGGAGGACTTGGGACCAGATTTCTCCGCTTCCAAGTGAAGCTCAGCTAGTTTTTTGTTGTTGTTGCTCAATTGCTGACATGGGCTGTCATTTTGGGTGGTGGAATCGTCACTTTTGGTCCATTTCAACTGGGATAGAGGAATGAGGGACTTAGAAGTCACATTGGTGGCCATAGAATCGGGTTTCGGGTCGGACTGGGGTCTGGTTTCTGGTTGAAAAGGACCCGAATTGAAAACCATGAAATGGTTGAGATTGGATTGGACTGGATAGGACTGGAGTAGCTCTCACTGGGACTGAGGGAGAAGACAAGAAGGAGAGATGGCTGGTGGTGGTTTCAGGGGTTATGCATTGGGATGAATTTATAAGGGAGAGAGCGGGAGGGGGGAAGAAGGAAGAAGAGGAAAAACGGCTCCTCTTTTCAGATAAAGGAAGGGCGTTTATGATACTACTGATTCTGGAAAAGGGCGAACATGGTTTCTTGTTTGTTTTTTTGTGTCATGCCTATAATGCCCTATCAAAGTTTTGCATTTACTGCCAAAATAAAAATGCATTTTTGTCTATGTTTTTAACCCTTGTTTTTTTTACCTAGGGGTTGTTTGTATGAAACTATATAGACATTGTTTGTAAAAAAGAAGAAAAATATATTGAAATAGCGAGAAAGGGGAACTAGTATTTTGCTTTTTTGTTGGAAGAAAGGGAACTAGTTGAGAATTGAGGGAACGAGGATGAAAGCGACAAACTAAATGACAGAAGTTCGGAAGAAGTTAATTTGTAAGTGAAAATCCGAAGCGGTAAATCTTTCTATTTTAGTTCATCTTAAGATTACGTAATACATGATTCTTCCGAGATTCTCGCTAAAAAACGTCATGCAGTCCGCCGCCTTTTTAAAAATATTTCCATTCATACAAAGTCGTTATACATAATTACGTAGCGTAGTTGTTACCCTACTGTTCGTTAGGAATTAGTTACTAGGTCATTGAGATTAACTAGTAGTTTGAAGATAAACACTCATTTTGTACTCAATTTAGTTTTTATGAAATTTTTATAGTGTGGGTTTTATTTCAATCGAGGAAATAATAATTAAAACTATAATCTCATTTGTAACACAATTAAAAAATAATTTTTTATAATACACTTATTTTCAAGGTTTCTCAATGACTGCAGCTATACACTCTGCATGAACATAGGGGTTTATATATTCTGAATCACAAGAAATGAAAATATAACTCTTTACTAAATCGATGTGCATTGTATTGTTTACCTCAAACTATTAATTTTTTTCAGAAAGCAATGGTTATTTCTTTCATTTTTTTTACTAATAATCCGAGGAAGATTTTACCTTGTTGAATTGTTTTTTTTTTTTGTTGGAAAATTATTTAAATGAAATACAAAATAGTAAATAGTGTGAAATCACATTGCCCTTGAGACTAAATTTTTTTCTCCACATTAAATTTCATATCTGCAAATACTAGGTAATAGTAATTAATTCAGAATCTAGATGGTTTTTGCACCAAATCATGTATGCAAAAATCATCCATTTTTGGACAACACTTGGGAGCCTGTTTTTGTTCATTGCATGCTCACTTGTCACGTACACAATTGGAAATGTGGTAAAAGAAGTAACCATTTAATTTTTTTTCACTTTGAGGATAGAAAGGTAAAGAGGGAAAGAAAAGGTGCTATTTTTGCAAATAATATCAATTTGGGGAAAAAGAAAAGGATAAAGTTTGACTTTTTTGGCTGGTTCCTAGAAGGGAGATGACTCGTGGGCGCCATGCAAAAAATAGGTGGACAAATGTGAGGCATGCAGTGGGTCCCACCTGGCGCCGTTGTGGGGTTTCCATTTTACAGTTTTGGAAATCTGTATTCTATGGTGAGAAACTATTTTCAGATTCGTCATCTTCAAGGACCAAAAACAATGTACCTTAAATATTTCCTTATGCAGTCAAGTTGTCCATGTCAATATAAAGAGTTTGCTTTCTACGACTTGGTTCCACCTAAGACTGACAATTTTTAAGAAATCGGATTTTTCGCAATTATTTTTTTAACAAACGATATTATCTACATTAATGAGAGATTGTGTACTTAGCCTCATAATAGACTAGCAATAATATAGTTCAAATTCACCTTTGACGAGAATCAAACCAAAACCTCTCAATTACAAGTGAAAAGTAATACTACTAGACCGTAGTACTAAATAGTTTCATAGTAATTTTTTTAAGTTGCTTGAATGTTATGTTTATTTTATAATTGTTAGATTTATTTCTTATGGTGCTTTTATTGCTAGATTTATTTCATAACTTTAGATTTTTTTCATTCTTAGACGAGATTTTTTTATTTATTCTCTTTCAATTATATTTCGTATCACCAAGTGTTACATATCATTAAAAAATTAAAATTTTTTTTAGACTTTGTTATCCCAAGGGGTTCTTTTTAATTAAACTGAAATTTTTTTTGTGATTTACCACCCACTTTTTGGGATAGGGGCACCCTATCTAGTAAACTTATTTTGGGGCTACAATTATGTTTAGTATGACATTAATATGAGATGACAATGAACTTCTCATTTTGCTGATTTATCCTTTATATGGCCAATGTTTTTTTTTTTTTTTTGGGTCAAAGGTAAATTCATACCAACAAGGGAAGATTACAATAAAGAAAGCTCAAATACAAAATTAAGCACAAGACATTGGGTTGGACCCTCCATATAAACAAAAGTAAGAGCCCAATATAGACATTGGAGCCCACAACAGAAAAAACCAACACACACAAAAACCCTAACAATATAGACATTGTCGCAAGAAACCCGAGCATCAAAGAAGAGACCGAAGTCTCGACAGTAGATCTGGAAAGGATGGTGTTGTAGCATTCAACAAGAGCCAGCAACCTGCGTCATCCTCAATCGATCAAAGGGGTGGGTCAAATGTGACCCTTGAACTAAACCCACCACCGCAGATGTGAAATTCACAAATGTGGTAAGGTCTGAGAATGACACTAGCAATAAACGGAAACAAGAAGGCATAAAAAGCAGTAGTCCTAAAAGTAAAAACAACCGATAAAATCTTAATCCTCATCAAATAGAAGCAACCCTAAAATTTAAGACCCGATGTTTAGTTAAGGGAAAAGGAAGATGGTAGGGAAGAAAATGATTGAAATGGACGGATCTGCAAGTTGGTGGTGGAAATATGGAAGGTCTGGGGTTGAGGGAAAGAGGTTGCAAGATGGGGACTAGGATGAGAAAGGAACACGGAAAGTAAACAGAGAATTCGCCGGTCGTCGACTCTCAAAACGGCAATCGGAGAGAGAAACTGTTGAAGGGGGTGGAGGAGATAGAAGAGAGGGTGAGAAATTGAAGCGGTTACAACTCTCTCGCAACTGGAGAGAAAGACCCCCCACATACGGAGGGAATAGCTCTCACAAAGGAGAGAAGCCAGAGAGTTTCTGTTCTGATTGAGAATCTTGTTGGTCTGATTTGGATGCCATGTTTAGTTACAAGTTCAAACGACATGACTCAGCTCTTGAGATTAGATAATTTGAATTTGCATCGAAAATTATAGTTGAATGAAATCTTGAATGACGTAATTTCTGGTTAAACTTTTAATCTCCTAGTGGATAGAGTGTTGAATTTATATCTATTCTTCCTATTCCTCTTAATAATAGTAATTTATAAAACAAATGAACAATGCCACAATATTCAAATTCTAAGGTCTCTTTAAGAACATTGATGCAAGAAATGAGCGAATGACCCAACATTTAACCATTTAATTACTATTATTATCATTTTACTATTTAAGAAAACATTCAATCCCAATGTATGTTTGATTACATCAGAAAACAACTCACGAGGACACGGGTTTAGTTAAGTTGACTAGAACAACATGCTCTGTCTTTATTATTCAAAAGTGAATTCTCGTCCCCATAGTTTAAATAAATTTAATGTAATTATCATTACCTAATTCTTGATGAAAAGGAGAATGGTTTGGATGATATATTAAAAAAAGAAAAAAGAAGAAGAGGAATATGGTTTGAGAAATATTGATACCATTCACATATCAGAAATACTGGAAGACGTCGAACCCATCAAAGAAGTGGATTTCTGGAAACAAAATATTTTATGCATAAATGCGGTGTACCGAATAGGACACCTCTCTAATATTGCACTTAATAAAGGCAACAGGAAGAAGTGGATTTCTGGAAACCAAATATTTTATGGCTATTCATGTTTGGATTAGACTAATTAGTGCAAAAAAGAGTGGGAAGTAAAGTGTCATATCCTACTTAGTAATTAGTATTTCAATCTAGTGGTATTATTCACTTGTAAGTAAAGTATTAGGTTCACCTCTCGTTAAAGACGAATTTGAACCATATTATTTCTAACCTGTTGTGAAACTAAATCCACTTCTCTTCCTCTTAATGTAGAATATCGTTTGTTCAAAAAAAAAAAAAATAAAATAAAATAGTGCAGTTGTGCAAGTGATGGACTTGGATATTTCTGTTCAACCCATTCTATCAAGATATTCAAAACCCAAACTCCTCTCTAGAGTGTAACTTAGGATAATAATACGTTTATAAGGGAAATAAAAAGTAAAAAAATAAGTGGTGCAGAGCCCTCAAGGTTAAAGGGCCCACATTCTCTTTTGAAGCACAAACTTAAAATAAGAGATTAGGATTCCCTCTCTTCCTCTCAGATTCTGTTATTTTATCTTTCTCTAGTTATAAAAAATTAATATAAGATGTTGACGTAACTTAATTGTGACCATTCAAATAGGAGAGCAAGGAAGGGGAGGGAAAAAAAAGGAGAGAAACCTACTTCTAAAATAAGAGTATGGGTCTCCAATATGCACCCAAATTTTCTTTTAATTTAATTTCTTTTATACGAGAGGGAGGGGATTCACACGAGTGAACACTCTTGTAGCCACTTCCATATTACTCGGCTTTGAATATTCAAATTTCACGTTTGTATGCATTTCTTTACTCAAGTATCCTAAATGCTTCGACATGAATACCTCGAGAATCATAGTCAAATTCATGACACACAATTTACCCAAGCACATCAGCCGGATAAATCATAGTCTACTACTCATGTCTGTTTATGCAGGCTTGTTTTCGTATGTTAACACCTTCCTTGCAGCAGAAACCTTCCAACTTCTTCGTCGAGTTTAGACTCTAGATCGAGTTAAAGAGCTGTTTGGAACCTCTTTAAGACGCACTTTAAGACGCACCACCAGCATTTTAAAGTTACAAAAGGCCATTGATTAAGAAGCCATAGGGTTATGGTACCTGCTAGAGCTTCTTTCTACTTCCGGGATTGGCTTGAACTACTTCTGCTGAAGGCTGACCTCAACAACCGTAGCCTCTTAATATTGATGAAACATGTTCAGCAAAAGCTTCATTCAGCAACTGCTCGCTGACGCCGGAAGGACACTGCAAACAGAAATATACTGAATTGAAAGCATAGGAATGGAACACAGAGATGGAAATATACATGGATAAGCAAAATCATTTTTCAATTTTCCAAATGAATAAAGAGCTGCAAGTGCGCTTCAAAAAATCATTCTTTTCATTTCTAAAGGGGACCTGACTGTCTACAGCCAGCAGTAACTCAACGCACATAATAACACAAGTCATATATACAATGAACAGACAAAACAACGTTCCAATGACACAGATCGTTTTCAATTCTAATTGCCACACTAAATATCACAAGAAATGTTTGAGGCTGGCACTGAGAAAATAGATTTCTGGCATATGCTCAAATGAACCTCAAGAACTTTAACAAGCAACAAAATGAGGTTGCCGAATTTGATAAACACAAAACAATCTACACACAAATAGATATATTCTCCAGATACAAAAAGCTTGTAGCAACAGCAAAAAAAAAAAAGAAAAAAAAGTCATTTATTGAACATCATGGCAATTGTCATATGTACAAGGTAAAACAAAAACTTACTTTCAATAATGAGTCAGTATCACTTCTCTTGCTCCTCTACGTTAAGATTGTCGCTGAAGGATTACGATAGAGAAAAGATCAACCATCAACACAGTGGCTGAGAAGCAGAAACTATTTAAGTCATCGTCACTTGAAAATCTGATAAAAATGAAAAATCTACAAATCTCACGCAATGGGTCAATGAAAGAGGGTTAAAATAAACCTTGAGAAATTCCGAATTTTATCATTACGGTGTTGGAATTCCAAATCCACAGGTAAGAATCATACCATACATAATTCATTTGTACAAGATGTAGTCTATGTTATAGATGTCCCCGCACAAGTTTTAAAAGATCTTCTGTATGAGAAACGCTCAAACCAATGCTTTGGAGCAGCTGGGTGAATTCCAAAAGCCCGTGCTACAAATTGCTTTTCACTAGTAGCAATCATGGTGGCAATAGAGTAGCTGTCAGAATGCAAACCCTTCTCTTTAAGCCACACATAAAATCTACATCTGGGCTTGATCCGGTTTTCTAAGTCGAAACACAAAAATGTAGGAAAAATATTCAGGTACTCCAAAGAGGATTTCATTTCCTCGCAAAGAAAGTTAACTTTCGCTTCCAAAGATTCTGGATTCTGATTCAGGATCTTTGGTGTTGTGCTTATCATCAGACAAAGCCTTGAGAAATCAATGCCCGTAGAAAAAAGGCTATCAAACCGCTTTTGCAACTCACCACTTCTGCCATGCAAGTGGGCTAAGACCTTTAGGGTCAAAGGGTTCTCTCCAAACCCAATGCTATGCATGAAGTCCAATTTTCTCATTGTATGAATGGGAGTTGTCGTAGATTGAATCCTCTTCAATCCTTCACCAAATTCTTTCGCAATGTCTTCATCAAAATCACTGACTTCATAATTTTCTAACAATTGAGGTTCATTCTTAATCTTAGTGAAGAACCATTCATGAAGATCCAGAGCCCTTATTACATGTGGTAAATTAGCCATTTTATTTTTTCCCATCACATGAGGGTATTTTTCGATCACAGCCTCTATTTCTTTCACGTTCAATCCGAAAAATTCCAACAATCCCAATGCTGATATATTCGGTGTTTCCAGATCAAAATTTAAAACCTCAGGACTCTGAAGAAGGAACAAACCTACATCTTCCTTCCTAACACCAAATCTACAAAAATACTTAGATTTCTGGCACAAAACCTCTGCTGAACATGTAAGAAAAACATCTTTCTTCCTCCCCATCAGTTCCCCTATCTTCCCTTTCTTGCAACCCAAATCGCAAAACACCCGAACTTTCTTACAAACATCATACCAAGCATCCACATTTCCTTCAACACAGTACTCCATATCAAACTCCGCAAGAACCCTTTTGAAATCATCAAACAATGCCATATCACCGCCCGGCTCACCCTCCACCGCCAGCAAATAAGGGAAAGCCAAGCACATTCCCACAACTGAATGATTACTAAACCCCCATTCCTTCAACCTACTAAGCCTAGCTTTCAACACCTCGGAACTCTCACTAAAAATGGAAATCTCCTCCTCGTACAACTTCCCTAACATATTCCAAGGAAACCCAAATCTAGAAAGTTCAGTAGCAACATTCAGAAGGGTCCCATCCTCAGAGAAAAAGTACTTGTTGGGAGGCAAAAAGTCACAAACTTGATTGTAATCTATGCCAATGCTTTCAAAGAAAAACTCAAATTCATTGATGGGGTGGTACCTGAGGAGCCTCTTGAAGCGGTTCGAGAATTTCGGGACCGAAAACTCGATCTTTTTTATGAGATTGGTGAGGGAAAAGAGGCAGTTCTTGCTGATGTGCTCGGCGGAGGGGAAGGACAAGGATCTGGTTGCGTGGAGGTAGTCGGTGAGGGCCTGCTGGGCTTGCTTGATGGTTTCCGACTTGTATCTGGTGGGGACATTGGAGAGTTTGGGGAGCCTTACAGCGGTGGCGGTTTTCGTGGCGGTGGAGAAGTGGTGGGAAAGGCCGAGGGTGTAGAGGCATTTGGGGAGGACCATGGTCAAATGGGGTTTTCCAGAAAAATACGACCGAGGACTAAGGAGTTGAGTATAAAACGCCAAACGGCAAAACTGGTAATTTCCATTTCACAAAAGGATGCCAACGCAGTGGTTTGGGGACATAAATGTTATACTTATCTTCATAATCATAAAAATTAATCGTATATGTTGTTGATGCACAGAATCTGAGACGACTCTGGGTACAACAGAAAGTATTGTATTTGTGGCCTTCGCTAGATTGCTC
>JAOTRO020000035.1:1820887-1832664 GCA_028566515.2 Pyracantha coccinea | reverse complement strand
CTCTTCGGGATCCTTGACGGTATGTAGTTGACCGGTACTTAGTAGTTTCGGGGTTGGTCGAGTATGGTACCAACAAAAATAACTATCATACTTCCGCTAGCATGTGAAAGCACAACACTTGTGACTTCAACAAAATTTCATGTGAAGCCAAACACCTCAGTCAATAATATATGCATATTAAGAGTTACACCTACAAATGCACCCTAACACAGAAGGTGAAAGAAAATACAATAACAGAGGCAAGAAATCTCAACATGAAAATGACCCTGGAACAATGAAAAAATTATTTTTCTTTACCGTTGTTTTCCTTAACACCAGATAGTCACATGTACGCACACACTCCTTACATACCTTAATCACTTTACAGATCACAATCTCCATTAGCTTTCGTAAATTCACATAATCACCAAGCTGTCCCTCTCGCAAGATATCTGTAGCTATTGGGCTGCCTCCAAATGGACTTTGTGCTAACGCCAAACCGGCAACCTTATCCTTCAAATCAGGCCAATATAATGATAGAGCAGCTGCTGCAGCTATTCCCCTTTTGCTATGTCCCAGAAGCAAGACACGTTTTTTGGAACCCCAATTGAGTTCCTCAATGTATTCTTTTATCTCCCGAGCATTTTTTTCAACTGAAGCCTGATTGTTGATTATTAACACTTAGTAGAGAATATAATAATAATGTGAAAAAGGATTTTTCTTTAAAAATAAAAAATACCTCACTATGAATCTTTGCTATATGACAGACCAAACCCAGCTTTGATAAACTCATTTTTGTGTTTACAAAATATAGTGGTCCATGGTTGCTGAAAAGGCCTAATGATTACAAGAGTAACCAAGCTTCATAAGCGCATAACTATAAGCAAAAGGAAGATATAAAATACTCTGGAAGTCCAATCTCCAGACCACGTATATAGGATTGAAAAGAAAAACACAAATTTGACAAAGTAAAAACCAAAAACGCTCTGCAATGCACCATCCACATCATACAAGCAAGCCACATCAGGGCAGAAATGGGATGGGAATGGAGATGTTGTTTCTCCTTATCCGTTCCCGGACTAAAGTACTATTATCATTTTGTGTTTATTCGAAGAAATTATACCTGGAACCAACAAACAAACCATCGAGTTTGGTAATCTCTGAAGGGGGCGAAAGATTTCCATTAATTCTGGCATCAACATGATAAGAAGATCTATATGCAAACTGAAAATAAAATACAGTATACTACACCTGATATCCCCCAAAATCTCCATGAACCTTTCAGTACCGTCTTCAACTGGTGGCATTGTCGGATCACGCTGTAGCCATCCTATATCATATGCCGACCCATGAACAGTTTTTCGCACCCGACCAATAAGGCTGAAAGCAACACAATAATCACCATTGAAGCTGAAAAGCATGAATGACGCAAAAAATAAAAAGCTCACAGAAATACAAGCTTAAGGATATATCACTGACAAATATATGGCTTGGTTCCAATAAGAGGCCCGCTACGCATCCCACATAGGATACTCTAGTAACAGGCAATAAATCATATTCCTACTTTGTGTTGGGAAGTTGTTGGAGGAGGTAAGCTTTTAGCTGCAAGATAGGCTATCCCATACTATTGACACTTCATGGGTTCTAAGGCTATGTAGCTTTCTCAGAAAGCACCGATGCCTACAAATTTATTTTTTAACTTTCTTTCTCTGCTAGTGTTATTCTTACGTATACTTACTGTAACCATAAACAGAATGCATTTTCCACAATTCCATGTAAAAGTTTTGTTAGCTTCTTGTGGTGCAATAGCCATCAAGAATATACAGAAATTTCCAGGTCAAGCTTCTTATTTCTCCGTTAGATTATTTATTAATTATTTGGGGAGGGATCGTGCTGGTGGTTAGCATAATGCTCTCTTCCAAATCATTCTTTGAAACTTTAACTCTATTTGTGGAAAGCTGGGGATTGTTAATATAAACTCTCCAGATTGAGTCCACTAGTGAATATTGAGCTAACTTGTATTCCTGACTTCTTGCTTTGGAGTCCTATATAGTCCTCCATGCACAGATATCTTAAGCAATGCAGTAGAACGCTCCTCTCGTCTACTAAGTATTCTTTTCAGATAATATGTTGGTTAATGGTTACCGCAATCAGTTCAAGAAAGATTCTACATTCACATTAATTTTACAAGGATAGGTCACCAATAAGTAGTATGTTAGGAGGAACAAATACCCTTGAAAGATAGGAATACCACTTTGGCCACCATTAGTAGCTTTGATGAGAGCACTAGAGTTTCGAGATGAATCTCCTTCAGAGCCTCTCGCTGTTCCATCAACTACAGAGGGAGCATCTGTTGCAGTACTAGATGACCCTGTGGTCGATGAATGGTTTCCACTAGACGACATGTCATCGCTAGATGTAGCCAGGGAGGCCCAAGTTGGCCGAGACCAAAATGTCACCAATTCTTGAGCATTTCCATTGGAAACCCCTGAATCACTAGAAGAAGGTTCCACTGCAAAACAGCAGAAATATTTACCTCAATCAATCAAAGATCCATACCTTATGACAACTCAGAAAAATAGCACCCTCAAGTAAAATATAAATTTCACTATAATAATAACTGGTAAGGAAAAATGTAAAAGCAAATACAAAAGGTACATTCGACAAGCTTATTCCAAACGTGTTGCATTATTGAATTATTCTCAGACATGAGAGAAGGTTGAAAGGGATGAACATGGATCAACTACAATATTTGATCAAACGCCAAATTAGAACTCTGCTCTACTTCAAGTTTCAAGGAGTGACTAAGATGTAAGGAAAGGTAAAAAAAGGGTGACCCCAAGCCAACACGACTCCCAGCTTTGCGAATAAAAAAGAGCCATGCTAAGGCCTGAACATAAATACAGACTCAGTGAGTCAAATGTCTTATCTGCATGTATTTGCACAAAATATAATTCCATTTTCGAGAGGAATTATAAGAAAATGGTAGTTTGAATGATCATTTTAAATTTGTTGACTTCAGTGTATACTCATTCCCGCTGCTAAATATCGTCTGTATATGTATTTGGTTGCTTAACTGCTGTACAACTGACTGAAGAGTTCACCATCTGGAACACAAGAATTGTGAAGAAAAGAAATCTTAACATACAAAATATTAGGAAATTGTGCTTTCGTTAAATTCTTATTGCAATTTTCACATGTAACACTGTGTTTATGACATATAGAAAATGTCGTTTTTTTTTATTAATCATAGAGGCGAAACAATAAGGATCACCTTATGGGGAGAGACTGCAACAAGTTTTGAGAACAGTGGAATACAATCACTTTTGTCACCCGTATTCGTTGCTTTGACTGGCCTCAAAGTAAAGCAATACCAAAGTTATACCCCGACATACCTTATTTAGCTACTTCAAATTTCAGTTTGTTGATTGTTATGTTTTATCTATAGGAAAACCTATTCTCGAAAGCACAGGATCAACCGTTTCTGTTTTCAAGCCGGACATTGCACAACTTTCTGAATACAAACAAAAGTAAATCAACAACCCTTCTTTAATAACTTTTACGTTTATATTTTTTTAATTAATCTATCTCGCCCTAAACATGCACAAAACAAGTTTGAGCATCTAAAATCATATGTTCAAATCCTACCCACCTTAGTTGAGATGTATGCAAGGCATGCTATCAGTGCTGAGTTTAAGTTAAAAACGATTGACGAGTTGCTTTTACTTGATCCTGCGTTGCACAAGGTTAGTATATTATCGCCAACCTGTTAACAAAAATTGCTTCTTTTTAAAAGTTGAATTTTCTTCATGCATCTTGCTTAATTGTCTCTTGGTTTGTTTCTCTGTTCGTTTATACTTCATATTTACGAGATGATGGTTAAATGTCTTTAATGATTTGAGAACCCTATGATTTCATAACAAAATGCAAGTTTCGCATGCCAAGCAACTGTTGTTGGATTCGATTTAACTAGGGGTTGGTGGTACAAGTCATGCTCGTCTTGCCATAAAGCTGTCAAGAAAACGTCTGGGTCGTTTGAGTTCCATGAACATGATTTCATAAAAAAAAAATTACCCGAACCATGGTAATGTTCTTTTACACCCATTTTACATCTACGGTTATACTAAGTTGCTAAAATTCATGACTAATAATGTTTTTATATTTTTCATATTTTATGCAACAAGAAGATTGGATGTGTGATGAAACTACCATTACATGTATTTGGACTTTATAAGAAGATCAGTGTGCATATGTGATGAAGCTGCCCATTTATGTGTTTATGAATTGTTAATTTTGCTATGCCGAAGATTATCTTTCAATATATCTTTATACTTTATGCTCATGAAACTAAAATTGCACCTGTAACAATGTTGCTTTTCAAATATATGGCTTTGAAGTCAATGCATGTTTTACTCCCTAGCTTGGGGATCAAATATTTTTTGAAGTGTTTAGGACTTGAGGGAAAACCTGTGAAAATTTTGATGGAAAAAGCGCAATTTGGAATGACTTTGTTAATAGGAGAAAAGTTTGCTTACAAAATCTCTAAACCGCTATAATTAATGAAAATATTTTGAAGAAGGTTCAGGAAGGTCTAAAAAAAGGTCTTGAATTCACTCACTCTTCGAACAATTTCATGCCTTAAAAGGTCCTAGTGTCACGGGCCACATGTTAAAAACAAGGAAATCGCCCAAGACATCATATATCTAAGCCCATAAAGCCTTGACTTCATGGAAGCTTCCGGAACTTCCCGGAAAAATCAAGAACATGGCGGAGCGTTCAAGATAATCTAGGGCATTCCGGAACATTCCACACAAGTGTACATAATTAAGTCTCACCTAGAATAATCTAGATTAGGCAAGTTGTATCTAGAACTATACTAGATATTTTTGGATGTAAGTAGGGTATTCTAGAACCCTCCATTGAGAAGTTAACTTAGGCCTATAAATAGGTGGAAATGCCATTTGGCCAAGCATCCAAGAGTTGTAAGCAATTGTAAAGCTCTCTTAAGTTTCAATAGCTTGTTCAGTGAGGCATTCAAGTCTAAGTGCCGCACGGGCGGAAGGCTTAAAGAGTCATCCCATGACACTAGGTACTGGAGGAACACTACTATAACATGGTGAGGCGGAAGAGAGAGCAGTCGGAGTCGCAGTCGCATTCGCAGAATTTATCCACTAGGATGGTGAAGCGAAAGTTGGAAGACGAATCGACAACAACCAAAGAGAAAACAGAAGGCGATGTCACGCATAATGCCATTATACCGTCCCCGCCGAATGTTGAGGTCCGGACAACTTTTATTGTAGAAAATGCCTCTCTGAGAAAGGGTGTCGTTGGAAAGGTACAGGAGAAACTCTTCAAGCAAATATTTCTTTAATATTCCAGTAAAAAATTAAATTAGACATTTTTTTTAATTAATTTTCTTCTTTTTTTTTATCTAGAATTATATTTCCTCAATTTCATTTTTATTCCTCAGAGGTGGAAGATTCTAGATTCAGAGGAAGACGTTGGCTTCCTCAAACAAAAGAAAGATGTGAATGATTATAGGCCAGGAGTTGTCTACCAGGTTTGCTCTTCAGCTGTAACTTAGACGTTACATTGATACATTTTTATGTCATTTGAACTTCAACTCAAAGTCATAACTTTTTTATAGTATAGTGATAGCTTTATCGGTTAGACAGTTAGTCGATAGGGGGAAGAGAGTGGGTAGAGATAGAACCTGCACCAAGGTTTACAGGCATGATGTTTCTTTTCACCAATATGGTAAAGTGTCATCTCAAGCTCAAAGTCATAACTTTGATAAACTATAAACTGCTTGATTAGACTTGGGATTATATTCTTTGGTTAATGAAAATCCTTATATAAATTTGGTTAGGTTTCTATTTGAAACTCGAACTAATGGAGTTATATTATTAGGTTAATGAAAATACTTATAAATAAATGGAAAAAGTATTTGATAACTATAAGGTGTTGATATGATTCTTGAAAAATATCCGTGACAACTTAGTGAGTTACTGATACAAATTCCGCCGACGATTTGCACCAGAGAATTTCTGGATGCATAAAACAAGGGCCCTAGCTTTGCAAATTTAGGGTCTAAATAGATCCATCCATTTGTTTATATGAGAGATTTATTTCCAAACCTTCATTGTTCTGAAGTAACTGGTGGATTCTATTAACATATCAAGTCAGTGAAGTCCAATTGAACAATTTACACTGTATCATTCTATCCTTACAGACCTTTAAATTATAATATCAATATATCATCAACCACAAGTTCATTCATTGGAATTGATATTAGCATAGGCTTACTGTATGCCACCAAGGTTTTAGCATTGGATCATGCATGTCTTACTAATACGTAATCTCTGTTTTTTTTTTTCTTTTTTTTTGTTTACTGTGTTTAATTTATAATTCATGATTTTAAGTGTTTTACCCGTCCAGGCTCTTCGTTCGATTTTTGATAGCAAACTTAATAAAGCTGGTATGGTAGGAGCTGTGTATGTACAAACAGATAATGGAGTGTTATTTGAGATTAAACCCCATGTCCGTATACCAAGAACGTGTAGGCGCTTTTGTGGAGTCATGCGTAAGTTAGCTTCTACTCCTAGTCATTTGATATTCACCTCTTCACCATTCTGCCTCTTCAAAATATCATGGAACTTACGAATTGCTTTGTGTTTTAACTTCTGCAATTTCTAAAGCGGAGTTGCTAGATAAAAAATGCATACGGACCAAAGATACAAATGAAATTCTTATGCGCGTCATTGAGGAACCTGTAACCCGATATTTACCAGTCAACTCTTGTGTAGTAGGTAAGCATTGCCTACCTTTATGTAGCATTCTGAGCTTACTGACTAGAACTAAAGCCTGTTGCACTGGGTTTGCAGGTCTCTCTTATAGTTCAGAAAAAGTGGTTGATATTGATGACTATGTTAATTCTGCCAGTGATGAACTGAATCTTGTTTTTGTGGTATGTTTGAGATTCTAAATTTCAGTTCATAGGTCTCGACTTCATGCTCCGTTTTGTATGTGAAATTTGAAATCCCCATAACGGCTTTTTATACATGTTCAGGTGGGTGCAGAAGCCCACGGGAAGATCAATGAGTATACAGATGATTTTATATCAGGTAATTTGTACTTGAGTTATTTGATAGTATGGTTTTTATAGAAGCATGGAGGAAAAATACTCTTTTAAAATTCTAAATGTCGATTTGAATAGATATGTTAAGAATCTAAGATGGTTTATGTGAACTTTAGAGCTTGCAAAGGTGATTTTTGGTGGTCTAGTATGAATTCTCGAGTAAAAAAGAACAGCGATCGAAGGATTTTTAGCAATCGAAGGATTTTTTTCAATGTAAGGAACCTGAATCTTATCAAAACTGGAGAGCAGATGGTTGACATAAGTAGATACTGCAATTTCTTAAGTGTTATAGTAATATAGTGTATTAAACTTTGTTAAGTGTCATAGTCAGTTGTACCCAAAACTATTTCTCGTCTGGTTATGTTTTCTTCTTCCAGTTTAGGTTTTGCTTTACTCTTCTATGTCATGCTGGTCTATATCTTGCTGGAATCTATTAATAATATCTTAGTGTTGCATTTGTTTGCCTCTGCAGTTTCAAATTATCCATTGAGTGCAAAAGGCTGCATAGGGTTGATTTGCGAGTCATTGGAGCATAAATGGAAGATCTTCTGAATCATTTATATCTAAGTTATTAAGTACGAAGTTTTGTACAAGCATCGAAGATATCTATAACTTAGTTATTGGACAAAACTGAATTACTTGTGGAACATTTGTTTTCATCTTTTAATTGAATATCGCTTGAGTAGACGATAACTTAGTTATTCGCGTATTGGATTTGAAAATTGAATGTTCTCTTGTATGAAACCATCACAGTAAGTTTGCTATTAGTTCCAAACACCCATTTTAGTCAGAATGGAGTGGTTTAAATTCCCTTTAATGTCCAGGTGCAACCATTTCACCTCGTGGCAAGCCCTTATTGGAGGAATTTTTCAACATGTGGCAAACACTGATTTGCCGTGTGATGTCATTGTGTCTATGAATTGGTTGCGAGAGAATCTCTGCACTTGTGTAGAGGTGGGTTTTTTGTCCAAGATTCTGAAACAGTGTCATGGGCAACAAGGATGCCTTCCAACATGAAGGGCTTACCCTTAAACTTGTCCATAGAAGAAACGAGTGACTTGGCGAAGAGGTAGAAGAAACGGGTGACTGGGCGAAGAGGTAGTCTAAGTTTTCTTAGGAACAAATTTGTTTGACTTCAAAGGTCCAATACTCTTGCAGCTCATGATAGAAGAAAAACTTTGGCGTGGCGACATGCTTGGTGATAAGGGTTAGTTTGGTATTGTTGTGCTTTTTAATAAAACTATTTCTGTTGTGCTGTGAGAATAAACAGCTATAAAATAAAGTTGTTAAGTTTTTGGTAAACTTTTTTTTTCCGTAAAAGTGCTTTTTATAAATAAAATTAAAAAAAAAATAGTGTCTTAGTATTTGGTAAATTTTTATAGAAGTTGCCTTAAATGTGTTAAATGACTCAAAAAGATATAGTATTTAATAGGATATAATAATTGTCAAAGACAATAATGGAAGGACAAAGATTGTAATTTTATAAAGTATGCGGGGGTATAAATGTCATTTAAAAATTTCATTAAATGAGCATTGATTACTATGCTTTAAAAACTGCTTTGGTTTGCAATAGTTGGAATGGTTCTAATTGGTGCTGGCCTAATAATTATTCTGATGAGTTGTTGGAAATTCAAATGTCTATGTCTAATATTGTGCCTAATCCTAGCTTGGGTGATATGATTCAATGGACTCCTTCATCGTTTGGCATCTACTATGCTGCTTTTGCTTGGGATAAGTTTTGGCAATCCAAGCCTACGGTAGGTTGGTCTAAGCTTGTTTGGTATAATCAAAATATTCCCAAGATGAGCTTCATTCTTTGGTTGGCTATTAAATGCAAGCTTTCTAGTTTCTACCATGGGTAGAATTTTAACTTTTGCTCCGTCGGTTCCTGTCACTTGCGTACTTTGCTCTATTGCTACGGAGTCCCATTGCCACCTCTTCTTTGAGTGTTCTTTTAATGATGGTATTTGGTCTTCAGTGCTATTCAAGTGCGGTGTCCCTTGGCTAAGGCTCCCCTGGCCTCTTTTTGTCATGTGGGCTACTAGCAGTTGCAGGAGAAAATCTCTATCATCGATAGTTTGAAGTTAAGTCTTGTTGCTGTTGTGTATTATGTTTGGAGGGAGCGAAACAATCGTAGATTCAAGAATTCATGTTAACCCGCTGAGGCGGTTCTCAACTCAATTAAGTCCAACATTAGACTTCGATTGAGTTCTTTGAAAATCGTCCATTCCGCTGCTAATGACTCTACTTTACGGGAATGAAATATAACTATGAATAGTTAGTGCTTATTTTTGCTGCTTTGCTGCAGTGTTGTTAGCTTTGCTGTCTGTTTTTCTTTTAGCTGCAACTCTTTGTATTTTCAGCTACTCTTTGCTGCTTATATTCTCTTTTTCTCATCAATATATTTTATTTATAAAAAAAAGCATGTTTTTTAGAAGCACGGTATACCTACTTCTACTTTTCGGTGTTTTTCTACTTTTATTGACAATAGTTTTTTTTTTTTAAAGCACTTTTTTTTTTCTCAAACACATTTAATGTTTTATATTTTTTAATAAACATTTTTTTTAAAGCACCATAATCTTAAACCAATAAAAACTAAAAGAAAAATATAAAGAAAAAAAACCCTCCGCCTGAGATGCACAAGTACCTGTGGGCGCGGATAGCTCCAATATCAGGACACTGAAATTTCACAATATTACATTATTCATTATTCATTGACACTGTAAATACGATTGTGATGCTTGTTACACTAAAAGTATGATTAAATAAGATCTCTTAGACCAATCCATGTGAAAAGGGATCCTCTCTGGATCCCTTTCACTTGAGCATTCTGACCAACAAATCCGGACTCTTAAAGTTTGATCAAACGGTTAAAAACAGGGAACCCATTAAAAATTATAATAATTTTAGCCGTTGGATCAAATTTCAAAGGTCCAAATTTGTTGGTCAGGAGGCTCAGGTGGAAGGGAACCCTTTCCCAATCCATGTACTTTTCATAATCCTTGTAGGATTCTTAAACCCTACGGAGGAGAAAACACATATCAAGTAATCAACCCTTTCTGTCTCACTCTTTATAAACATGCTCATACAATAAATTTATTTAAGGACGTTATAATACACACCATTTTTTTATTTCCCATACAAACTCTATTTTGTTTTTGTTTTTTTTTTAATTCATTCGATCAAAAAGTTGAAAATTCAAAAGAATGTGAGCAATGTAAAAATAGTTGTGTGAACAGTAACATCCTTTAACTATTCTATTTATAATTTTTTTGGTCGGGAGGCACCGTACAATTATGTGTTGGAAAAACTGAAAAGAGAAAGCAAATAAAAGATAAATAAAATATAGAAGGAAGAAGAAGAAGAAAAAAAAAGAATGAGAATCCTCTTTGGATATTCTTTACAAGTATTCCGAAGATCCTTCAATCACATTTGTTCATCGTATATCTTGCGGTAAACTTTTATCAAGTATTATTTATATTTAATTTTAAATAAAATAATTTACAATAATTTTAAATCGTTTGATATACGATGAATAAATGTAATTGAAAAATGTCTGGGATATCTGGAAAGAGGATCCTCATTCAAAAAAAAATTAGGAAGAGAATTCCGCAACCCTAGCCCCAGCTGCCCTCCTCCTCTCGTTTTGATATTATTTTTATTTATTTAACCACAGCCCTCACTGCTCAGACAATTTTATACTCGATTCTTCTCTCGAGTCTCGGACTCCCTCAACGGACGAAACCTTCAGCTTGGTTCAAAAGCAAAAGGCCTCTACTTTCCAAACCCCCAATTTGTTCCGGTATACAAACTCTCAGAAGCCCCCATTTGTTACCCAAACTGAAGACTGAAACAAGTTTTGCATGCCATGAAGACCCACAAAGCTTCGAATTCGAACAAGTCCTCTAATGGAAGGTACTAAGCTTTTTACTCTCACATTTGGTTTAACTTTTGGGACCCGGATTACTTATTTTTTGCAGCTTTACTAGCAAACATTTATTATTTCTTAGTGTTGATGTAAAATGGGCAATTCCTAGCGAAACGCCCTGCTCCTGTAATGTCTTAGAGGTTTAACTTGTGTGCCATATTTTGTTTTAATCTATTGGTAATGCACACATTGGTGAAAGGAAATGGATTGCCTTCCATTCTTTTGGTAATTACATTAGGATGAATTCTTTAATGGTATTCCAGGAGGATCGAAAAGAGGGGAATGAAGATAAAGGCCTTAGAGCGATGCTCCAGGCTTAATTCTTCCAAGGACATCTTGGAAGTCAAAGGAATTGTTGAACAGGATAGTAATGAAGATTCTATGCTCCAACTTCCCGGCATTCCTCTAGCTCCTTCCGGCCAGAATATGAACCCTGGAGTTACTTTTGTTCTCGAAAAGGCCTCCTTGGTGCCTGCTGATGTCGGCAAGGTAACCCCATTTTTCATTTGTAATTCTACCTGCATCCTTTATTTTCTGCTTCTGTGCTACTTTGTTCGTTACTTTTATTTTACCTTGTATTTATATTTCCTTTTTTTCAGAAGTACCAGATTTTAAATCCAGAAATACACGGGGACTTCCTTCGGAAAAAGAATACGGATCCTTATAAATACAGACCTGACATTGTTCACGAGGTGAGGTGCCTAGCGACTCTTTTTTAAGATTGAGAATGAT
>JAOTRO020000035.1:1801249-1820787 GCA_028566515.2 Pyracantha coccinea | reverse complement strand
CTATTAACACTTCATGGTTTCTAAGCTATGTAGGTTTCTTGGACAGCACTGATGCCTAGAAATTTGTTCTGTCTTTCTTTTTCTGCTGCTGTTATTCTTACCTACTCACTGTAACCATAACCAGAATGTTTTTCCCACAATTCCCTGTAAAAGTTTTGTTAGCTTCTTGTAGTGTAATAGCCATCAAGATACAAAAATTTCTGGGTCAAGCTTCTTATTTCTCTGTTAGGGTAAATATTTTTTAATAATTATTTTAAAAAATTTTCGGCAGGTTTGCGCTTGTGGTTAGCATATATGCTCTATTGCTCTTCCAAATCCTTCTTTTGGGTTTTAACTCTATTTGTGGCAGGCTGGGGGTTGTTAATATAAACTCTCCAGATTGAGTACATTAGTGAATATTCGGCTAAACTTGTATTGCTGGCTTCTTGCTTAGGAGTCCTACATAGTCCTCCATGCACTGATGTCTTAAACAATGCATTAAAGTGTTCCTCTCTTCTACTAAGTTTTCTTTTCAGAAAATATTTTACGTTAATGGTTAATGCATTTCAATTAAGACTTTACAAGGATAGGTCACCAAGAAGTAGTATGTTAGGAACAAATACCCTTGAAATAAAGGAATGCCACTTTGGTCACCATTGGTAGATTTGATGATGGCACTAGAGCTTCCAGATGAATCTCCTGAAGAACTTCTCACTGTTCCATCAACTACAGAGGGAGCATCAGTTGCAGAACTAGATGACTCTGCAGACGCTGAATGGTATCCACCAGAAGACACATCATCGCTAGATGTAGCAAGGGAGGCGAAAGTTGGCCGAGACCAAAAGGTCACCATTTCCTGAGAATGTCCATTGGAAACCCCTGAATCACTAGAAGAAGGTTCTACTGCAAAATAGCAAGATCCATAACTTATGACAACTCAGAAAAAAGCACACAAGTAAAATAAAAACTACACCATAATAATAAATGGTAAGGAAATATATAAAAGCAAATACAAAAGGTACATGAGAGAAGCTTATTTCAAAGTGTTCATTGAATTATTCTCATACATGGGAGAAGATTGAAAGGGATGAAAACGGATCAATTCATTATTTGATGAAAAATCACTTCCACACTCAGAGAAATTATAAGCGCAGAGTACTTGTAAAACTAAGAGAACTGTTCTTAGGGAAAGACCGGGAAAAAAAAACACAAAAATTAAACTAATGACAATGTACAGAGGAAAAAATACCGCAGCAAAAGAATAATTTTCCAGGTTTATACAGTAAAGACACCACATTTCATAACCAACTCCCCAGCTCACCTTCCCCACTCCCACTATACGTTGAGAAATATAAAGAAGGGAAAACAAGAGAATAAGAAACTCAAACAATCTCGATATGGAATAAGGATGATTACTTACCAGAATAATCAGTGAAACATCGTGTAAATAATGAAGTTGTCTGAGAAAGATAAGAGGCAGCGTCATTGAGAGCTGGTACTGAGGTAAGCAGCTGAGGAAAGACCCCATCATTTCTCATAGTACCATTCTGAGCCTGGAAACAAAGGAGTTGCTAAATAATTATAATTGTTTTTTTCCTAATTACAAATATTGTAAACAATATATCAAAGAAAATGAGCAAGGAATGAAATTCCGAAGTTTCTCAAGTTTTTCTTTTATCCAGCAATGCGACGTAGACTGCAATAAACAGAGGATAGCACCAAAAGTGGAATACACAATCAGATTCCGGCCACAAAACCCAACGGGTTGGATCATCTAAATTTTCATTTCTTTGTACATAAACAAGAAACCCCGATTCAATGCGATATCAATACTCCATTTTAACCACTAATTACAAAGCAACTGCTTTCACCTCATAAATTAATTACATAAACCTGCCCCAATCTTTCAAAATGTAAATTTTTGCAACAATGTTAATTAATTAAGCCAGCAGCAAAAGGAAACAAGTTGAATGATAGATAGGTTACCGTCAACGGTGTCGTTTCGGTGGGATTGGTCTCTCCATCTTGCATTATAGACCTCAATTTCTGCAAAACTGAATCATAATTCCAAGGTAAATTCAGGTGCCTAAAAAAAGCCCTAAAATTTTGAAATTACCTAAAAGTTTAGAGATGTTGGTGAAATTAATTACCTGGATTACTACTGCGATTAATTCAGAATCAGATGAATATTGGACGAGTTGAAAAAAATTGGAATTGAATTGAAGTGGAATTAGGGTTTTTGGAAATTTGAAATTATCAGATATTTCTTCTGCAGGAAAGAGAGAAAGAAAGAGGGAGAATTGCTTAACGGCAAAGCAATAAGAAAAAGCAGAAAGGAATAAGAACTACGTCGTTTGGTGCGAGTTTGTCTTTGTTTCCGCGGCACCGCCCGAAAGCTACCAAAATACAACGCCACTAATTGACGAAAATACCCCAAAAGCGATCAGATTTTCCTACCATAGTACTTGTATGCGAAATGTAAGATGTTATATTCGTGCTAGATTTTGAAGCGTGTTAACGCGTTTTTTATGTTTTTTTAAGGAAACAAAATAACATTACGAGATGGAAAATTTTCGAGAACACCCAAGACTCCTAAGGTCAAATAACAAGGCATTAGAAGCAGCTAGAGACGCACAATCAACCTAAACATGAAAATTCTCTAAATCATGCACACACTAAGTGATGGCATCAGCTACAAAATTAGCTTCCTTAAAAATATAATTCCAAGAAATAGATTCAAAAGAATAGACCAGTTATTTAATGTCTTCAATAATAACCTGAAACGCTAAGGAATCAAAATTCGAACAACTCCGTTTCATTAAAATGATCAAATTAACTTTAGATTGAAACAACACCATTCCTTAATTTCATCAATGAAATTCTAATCGCTGTATCCGTATCGGTGTGCGTGCAACATGCACAACCCGCGTAGCTTATTGAGACAATTCACACCACTAGAGGCTGCGAAGGAGAATGCCTTCAAAAGTAATCCCAGGTCCAAATGCTAAGGCAAGTCCCCATTCCTCATCCCTCCCCTCCTTCTTCTTCAACTTCAACTCCTCCCTCATATTTTCCATCACATAAAAAATGGTGTTGCTGCTCACGTTCCCATAGTCCATCAGTGCCCTTCTGCTGCACTCCAGCTTATCACTGCTCAGCTTCAGCGTGCTCTCCATCTTGTTCAGAATCGCCGGTCCGCCTGGGTGCACGGCCCAAAACAGCTCGTTGAAGTTCTTCAGCTCTGCTTTCGCCGGCACGGTCAGCTTCTTGCAAAACTCCTCTATGTTCTCGTCAATTTTCTGGGGCAGGTCCCTTCCAAGCTTGAAGTTAATGCCTTCCTCCGACAGCCTGCCGTCGATCACATTGTGAGTCCCGGGGAGGAACTGCTGAACGGCGTAGTTGAGCTCCATGAAAGGAGACTCTTGTCCTGCTATTGGGTTGCTTCCAATGATCACAGCTGCAGCTCCGTCCCCGAATAGCGCTGCCCCTACAAGGTCGTAAGGGCGCGCCTTGTTGGGGGGCCTGAAGCCAAGGATTGTGGTCTCGGAAGTGGTTAGCAAGACGCGGCTTCCAGGGTTGTTTTCAGCTATGTCTTTAGCAACGCGGAGGCCGGTGACACCGCCGTAGCAGCCTAGGAAGTAGAGCATGACGCGGCCAACATCGTTCCTTAGGCCGAGCTTGCTTGAGAGGTAGAGGTCGCCGCCTGGGAGTCTGATTTCACTTGAGGAGACGTAGACAATGTGAGTGATGTCTTCGACTGGCCTTCCCCATTCCTTGATGCAAGCAAGGCTGGCTTCCAACGCCATCTCCACCACCGCAGGGTTTGCGATTTCAAGCCGCTGTTTGATGGTGGCTGTGCCCTCTGTTGCTAGCTCAGGGTATTTGTCTAGGATCTCCTTGGACATCACTGTGTATCTAGTCTTCACAGTGGTTGTTTTGCCTAGAAAAAACAAATAGATAATAATCACATAACGCGTCTAAGTACATATTATATGTACCACATCAATGAGATCGACACATATGGTACAAATAATTATACGATTTAGTCAAAACATAATTTAGAAACAAGCAAGTAAAGAAACCATTCTAAGAAATTTAAGACATGGTACAAGTAATTTTGCTTACACAGGCGCTCCAGTTTCTCCTTGATGGCGGCGTCTTCACATTTTGTATCACGAATGTAGCCCTCGACCAAGCAGTCTTGAGGGATGAGCTGGCTGGGGAAGGCCTTGCCCAATGCAAGGACGGTTGCCTTCCCCGGGGTAGGAGCATACCTACTTGGGGAAAGATATTGCCCGGAAGAACCATTAGTGCCGTTTCTCTCGACCTTCGACATCTTTACGAGACTACGAGGAGGAGACTGAGCAAAGGAAGTTACCTGAGTTTGGAGAAAAGCAAAGGGAATGTGTATATAAGGGGGAGATTTAGGTGGTGTTGGAGAGGAGTTGGTTTCAGAGGGAGAGTAGCATGAAAAGAAAGAGATGTCTAATTTATTGTGGTTTGGTGATTTTATGGGTTTCTTTTTTGTTGGGGAGGAGTTAGGAGGGTGACTCTTTCAGGAGGGAACTAAAACAATCTTTCCCTTTTGCTTGGTTTGGTAAAACAACACAGTTAAAAAGTTGAAAACCAAATAGTTACCTTCTGCTTCAAAAGCATGAGTAGTTAAAAAAAGAGGGTTAGGGTTTAGGGTAAGAGTGCCGGGTTCAAATTCTCGTACCCGTAGATTATAGTAGTATTTGTACATCATCTCATTCTGAACACGCTCTGTAATTTGAATATTAGAAAATTGATTTGGGATAGAAATCTTTTACACTTGAGGAGTTTGAGGAGTATATTAGATTTCAGTCACACTCTTTGCCCCTGCTGACACCTTTTGTTTCTTCAACAGTTCAACTACCGCCCTTTCACATTATTCAAGCCTTTTCTTTTAGAGCTTTTTGCCTCTCTTTTTTTTTGGCCATCCAGGCTTTGGCTAGCTGAAGGGGGTGGGGGGTCTTGTGTATTGTGTATGCGGTCGGACAGCCATGTGGACTGGTCGTCCGCACCCAAGAATTTTTCAAAACAAGGGAATTCAAATCTAAAATCTCGTGACAACGTAAGTTGGTGGATATAAGAGAATTTACAAATTAATGTAACACCAAGAATATTGGATCTTATAGCAAGCCTTCTGGTTGGTAAAGCAAGGGCATGCTTCACCCTCTCAATCTCTGTGATTTCACTCCACAATTTCTAGGCCGTGTCCGTTTTGTGCTGTGCTGCACTTTCCACTCGATGGTAGTTGACTTTACGTTGTTCGTGCTTCGTGGGTTTTTAGTTTCGAGCAGGTGTGGTTTTAACTGGGTATAAGTTTGGTTTAGCGGGATTTGGAGTGTGGAAGGACTGTTTATGATCCAATGGTTGAGACGAGGGGTAACAATGAAATTGAGATAACAGTTAGCTGAATGCTGAGAAGATGTTTTAGGATGAGGGTAGCAACTACTGTGTATTTACAAGATTGAGATGTGATCGAGATGACCTTAAAACTCCACCGGTTAGCGGCAACAAAGATGTGCAACCTAAACACAACGAAACGAAGGAAAGTCAGATTTTTCATGTCAAGTTACCCTTGCTTATGCATACCCTGCCGACAACAGGCAATATGAAAAAGTAAAGAATGGCTAAATGAAAAATGTTTGGGAAATCGTTGTCTCATATAAGTTTTTTTTTCGTGGAATGGAATAACTATTTCGATTTTCAGGCAAAAGTTTCCTCAAGTGACCGAGTTTTGTTTGATTTTCAGACAAAAGTTTCCTGAGAAGAGAGAAGAAGGCAAGTGTTTAAAAGAAAGGCTTCGAATCAGGTGCATGGGTTCTCTGGGTTTTTGATGGTGAAAGTTTAAGAGGAAAGGATTCGAGTTGGTAGGGGAGCACAAAGGATTTGGGATTGAGATACTAAAATGTCATTTGCTAGCCATGGGAAAATTAGACGAAGTTGAATTCTCGCAAATGATAAATTCTTGAGATTTAAATCTTTCAAGAACTAAACAGGATCTAAAATCAGTGAGTTGCAGACCTTGTTAGTCATGATGCTTCAGCCTTGGGGGCTCAAACAAGATAAAACTCCATTCAGTTTTAACTAAATGATTAAGCCTGGTTTTGTAAGTTTCAAAAAGAAGGACGAGGACATGGACGTTACTAAGAGCAAAATACTGTCGAAGAATGTAAGAAGTTCAGCACTAGTTCCAGGAATCATTACCAGAATCGTTGAGCAACTCCGAATGATGGCCTTGATACGCAGTTTAACTCGTGCACCATGCCAAGACACAAATTTCGCCGCGAAGAAGTTTTCCGGCAACTCCCCAAGAACGACCTGATTTTGTACATCGGCAACCTTCGTTCTGTTCAGCATACAAGTCATTGGTTCATGATGTTAAGACGTCGTCTAGAGAGGTCCACCAAACGCTTGAGAGCCTTACTATTTGTTTTTTGAAGGCATTACATGCACAGGCACCAAGCTTTAAATCTAGCTACAGGGTAGTAATCTGGTGTTCTTCAAGGCCCCTGACCGGTAAAATTGAGTAAAATCAGGCCAAATCCAACCTGATCTAAATTCAAGTAAATAGCGGATTGCCCTACTGGTTAGAGTCTTCATTTTCAACTCACAGTGTATTGAGTTTAAACTTTTCAAACTCTTCGAAAGCCATTCAATAACCGGAAGATTCAAATCTTTTAACCGAAGATACTTGGTACCACTCATACATTTGGGGGTTTTACACAACAACACTTCATGTTTTCATGTTCCTAGTTCCTACACTAGAACATTATCAAACAAGGGAAAAGGTCAACATATTTACTCTGGAGGTGAACACATTTACATGACAAGAAAGGCGGCACGCGTTCATTTTCCTAACGTAATTCTGTCAGCTATATCTGTGGAATGCGAGGACCTCGTCCTGCGCGGGATCAGTCAAAAACGTCAACCAGACCGCTTAAAATAATACCTGCAAAGATTTCAAGAAATTAGTTTGCTGCGAAAGTCGGAATGTATGTATGTTGGGAGAGGATGAGGGAAAGAAGCGAAAGAAAACATACACATATATCTTTATGCCATAAATAGAAGCATATTTTCGTAGAAGGCGTTCGACGGAGTACCATTCTGCACGGTCTGATGCATCTTGATACCCAATACGTGGCATGTGGATTGAAGCTTTAAAATCAAGCAGAAGAGTATGACATGAGAGGTTTAACTTGTCAGAATCCAAATTAACAAACATTAACACATCAAAAACTACACTTTTGGATTGCAAATATTTACCAGAACTTTGAGCAGCTGAAAACGATGCTTTCGATAAGCAACTTTCCAAGTCAGGGATAGAAATCTTGCTGCGGGGTACTTTACGCCTAGGATTATAAGATTGCACAACAGCCAAAGCCACCCATTGAGGGGGATTCGAGTCCATCTCAGGCTCATCTGAATCCTCTACAGTAAGGAAAAAAAGTTAAATACAAATTGTAAAATATACTTCAAGCTGAAATGATATACAAATTTCCACATAGTGCGTTGTCCAGCCAAAAGCTACTTATAGTTTTCTCATTATACCTTTGGACAGAACATGATCAAGAAATTATTGTGCTGCAAATGATATAATCACATTTCTCTAGTACTTCAATGCTGAATAGATTCCTTTGTATAATAAGAGACGAGACGAATTTAGATAACATAGAGACCAGAGGCTAACCATAAACTCTTATAAGGTGAAGATCTCCAAGATGCAGGTCACCATATTCGGAAGCCCGTTGATACGCATCAGGGATACTTGCAGATAGCTTGGACAGTGCATCAAACATTCCTCCACGACCCCAGTGTCCAGAATCATCAACACAGCTGTGAAATAAACATAGAAATAAGGTCTGGCAGTAAATCACCAACCACCTACCGAGACAGAGTTTTTGAAACTGAAGTAGTTTGAGCACATTTATAATACCAAAGGAAAATAATTAAATAGAACCTTAAATCATATGGTAGCAAACTCTCATAATCTCTGGACATAATAAGGAATCATGCTGCAGAATGAGTTCATCAGCAGAAAAAAATCCACTGACGAATAATTCACTTGAGTAATAATCTTTATTTTGTATTAAAAAATTCATCAATTGTGTGGTGGCCCTGCCCTGGCTATTATCTCTAGAGAGTTAATAAAATAAACTTGGTAACAACTATTAATATTTAGAATATAAAATCCCACAACAATTCTAAGTCTTGCATCACAATATGTAAGATCTTGTGCCCACAGACACATGTCCAATCGGTTTGGGTTTAACATGATGTTAGAGCAGGCGATTCATCCACTTGTTTGGCTCAATCCAGCCACACTTGAGATTACACTTGGGATTATAAAATAACCGATGTTGGATTCAAGGAAAGAAACATAGAATGAAAAATTATTCACGCATTAAGAAGCCTTACAAACAAAAGAAAACTGTTTGAAGGGCAAAATATCAGAAACACAAGAAAACACACATTCACTGTTCTAACTCATCCAATGCAATATAATGAGAACACTCAGGAGGAGGAATTTAGTGATATTAAATTTACCTGAAAACAATGGTAGGCTCAGAGGGGCAAACTTTTGATGGTTGTGTACAATCCCCATAAACAAATTGGACAGAACCTGAATCAGACATCATGTCACTATCCACAGGGCTGATAGGGTCTTCAACAGACAGTGAATGGTATCCAAGTTCTTCCCACTTAGACAACTTCTTCTCCTCTGCTTTCTTCTTTGCAGTCTCAAGTTTTAGACGTTTTTCCTCGAGTAGATTTCTTCTGCTTCCCTTATCCATATTTTCTTGTGAAACCTCCTTGAATTTTTCAACCCAAGAGAGATATGAAGATTCATCAAAGCCCGAATTGAAACTAAGAGAAGTGGAACCTTCTCCTACAACAAGATCATTTCCATTCAAAACATCTGCTGGATTAAGCTCAAATTTCCTCTCATCCTCTGTAGCTACTTGTTTATTCCGCACTGAAATTACCTTCTCAGCCATAGTATTCAGTTCTGACATCTCAAGCACACCATTGTTGACTTCATCAGGATCGAAGAGATGTAACCCAAATATGATGGATCGTAAGTCACTAGGTTCAACTCCACTTGTTTCCTTACCATCCTGGTCCATGACATCGTCCCCAACAACATTATGGCTTAGCTGCAATTTCCTCTCTGCTCTCCGCATGATAACCTATATTGACACATTTGAAATATTTATGTAATGGCCTCAAAGGCTTCAGAGGTAACAACTGATGTATAGTGTCTCACCTCCTCCACAGTACGTCCTGTAACTAGGTTTATTGACAGAACGTTATTCATCTGACCAATCCTGTGTGCCCGCTGCAGAGCTTGCTTGTCAACCTGGGGATTCCAATCTTGCTCATAGAATATAACCTACCGTATACAAATTGAGCAAAAGAACGTCAGGAAAGAAAGAAATGGCTAATGTACAATGAATAGAATACAAATATGATGTGATTAAAAGCAACTTCAGGGAAGAATTTATGTTACTTGAAATTTTACAACATAGCCTACTTTAGGTTCCTCAACAACAATATATTATAAACCTCTCAAAATTATTCTTTTAATGTCATTCTCTCTGTTAGCAAGTTACCCAATCTTAAAGCAATATGCGGGACATAAGATTATCACTTGTCAGACCCAAGATTCTTGTTAGTAACAAGGTACACTACTGTTTGCAAAAACTCACAGTATCAGCGGCCACAAGATTCAAGCCAACTCCCCCAGCTCTTGTAGAGATCATGAAGACAAAAGCACCATTTTGATCAGCTTGAGACTTCAAACTTTTTTTTGTTGATTGCATGCTGAAACTTCTTATGGCAGCAAAGCGCTCCTCAGCGCGAATTGATCCATCAAGCCGCTCATAGGAATACTTTCGTAACTCCAGAAAATCCTACAGTAGATAAGAGAATATAAATTGTTAAATGCATGCAAACAAGCTGAAGCATTTATCACTTTGCATGAAACAGGAGAAGGACAGAAAAAACAAACCTGCAGAATATCAAGGGTATGCGTCATCTGTGCAAAGAGAAGCACACGGTGTCCATACTCATGTAGCTTTTGAAGTAGTTGATCCAAAATAATAAGCTTACCACTCGCCTGATCAAAAAATAAAAAATAAAGAGAGACTGGTTGGTAGGAAATAAGTATTACAAGAGAGCAGAATACATACTAAAAGTACTTAAATCGAGATTTAGGGATCAAGCATTTTAGCTTAATGAACCAAACCAACTAGAGCTCCACTTTCGTATGTTAATCTGCAATGCTTCTATAGATGTTTAGAGTTTGGAAACTACATGACTTGGCTACACTCTCATAGGTCATTATCATTTACCAAGTGTTGAAATAAATACCTGAACCAGGTGTTCGCCCTCTTCATACGGTTCAGGCTCAATACCAGGGAAGAGATACGGATGGCTACATGCTTTTCGCAGCTGTATTACCTGTATTGCCAGTGGCAGAAGTAATATCAAAAGGAAAACACTTGACCAAAATCAATACCTGATCACTGCATATAACAATAAGCAATGAAGTACTGAATAAGCATACAAATACTTGAAGCAAGAAGCCAGATGAAACAAGAATAAGGAACTAACAGTACCGTGTCAGGAGTTAGCACCATTTTGGTATCACTATTTTAGGTCCTGCTTTTTTATACAACTTCTTCCTTGTAGTTATAGGAAAAGTAGCAGATGCATTTGGTACATTTCTGATTTTTCTACTTCATCAAAGTTGTGGAGAAGCGGTAGCTGGGAAGCAAACTAGCGGGTCGTTTTAAAGTTACAGTTAAAAAAACGTAGCACTTTGGGCTCAAAATGAAAAATGACAATCATTAAATTCATTTTAATAATTTCAATAAATTATACTCAGCAGTTGGAAAAATGATTTGACTATGTACACAGCTTTTGAATTGCATTTACCAAATATTATTTTACAGCTACTAGCCAATAGGACCTGGTAAAACCTAAAATCACGTAGAAATATAATAACCTCCCTGCATTTGTAATTTTGTAGATGGTATAGGATAAAGGAGTTTAATGCCAATGTATCATTTATAAGAAAAGATTCAAGGGAGAAAACAAACGCTTCGGTGAAAAATAGAAAAGCTAACTTACAATATTCTGTAAGGACTGATGATTTGAACCTCCGGAAGAGAGTGCAAGTAGCTTAGGAAGCTCCTTTCTCAATATTGACATATACACCTTCTTTTGCAAGCTGACCAATGGTGCCAGCCTATCAAGATAATGCATCTTAGCATCATATTCATTATGTTCTAAGGGTATGTCTACAATGAAGAAAGGGATGGAGAACTTACACTGTTATCTCAGTAAGAGGTGGCAGGGATAAATCTCCAGACTCAATAAGTTTAGATTTTGTACGGCGGAGCATGAAAGCTCCCAAGATACTTCTTAAGCTTTTGAGTTGTTCCTTGACTTTGGTTGTATCATGGCCTGTTCAGGAATAACAAGTGCCATGTATATAAAACCATGTTTTGACATCCCAAAGTTCATTCTCCTTAATAATTGCCAACCATAACAGAATAGTTGGGTCATAAGATCAAGAACTCATCTCCACACGAAGAGGATATAGGATCTTACCTGCAGCTGAATTTTAAGTAAGAAATGTTCACAAATCATTCTACATCACATTATAGGCCACCCAACTTACTTATGACAAATAAGAACATTACCTGATGAGGGATCCCCAGCGTCCTTGAATGTTGCTAGGAACTCGTCTAGCTTCCCAAAGACTGAAGGCATACAAAAATGCATCAAAGCCCAAAGTTCAGTGAGATTGTTTTGGATAGGTGTGCCAGTCATCAGTAACCGTCTTGGTATGAGATAGCGCTCTCTTAGGACATTGTACAAAACCTATTAATGTCGAAACATATATATGTTTGTAATGACAGTTATTACAGGGAAAAAAAATGTATTATAACTTCCATCCCTTTCTTTGTGTGCTCAAATTTTGTTATTATGCCTGCCTAGCACAAACTTTCATGGTCTTCATACTAGAAGTCACAAGTATTGGAATCAAAGTTAAAAATTTCCAACATCAATTGCCATGGGAAGATGTTTAACATTTAAAAAAAGCATACCAAACTGATCAGCAGTATGCTGTCATTTTTATTTCTAAAAGCCAGTGGTTCAAACTGTCATATAATTAATAGCTGTACCTGGTTAATTATTTTCCTGATTCACATTACTGGACTACATAGTATAGTATCAGTATTAATCAATCATAATAAGAGAAATGTTGCTACTAGTATAGGGTTCCTTAATATATAAGAGAAAATCTGTGAAGTCTTAAACATACACTGGAAGGGTTTTTGAGCCTTTGCGCTTCATCAATTACTGCATAGCTCCAGGGCATCTGAGAAAGAAAATCCTGATCTGCCAAGGCTATGTCATATGTTGTCAACAGGACATCAAAAGGCAACGACAATACCTGTCAATTGGTCCAACTTGAAAACATCAATACAAGACAAAAAATAGCTTATTAGAGAGCTAATAATAGTAATTAGCTATAAATTCAACCATTAATAATGATTGACATCTATAGTTTATTCCTTCCAAAAGGTACATAGCAGGAATGACACTTACATCAGACGAGGAGGTCTGTTCATTTACGTGCTTGTAGATTGTCCTGCGTAGAATGCGCCGATTTTCTTTATCACCAATATACCGAAGAACCTTTAGTTTTGGAGCAAATGTGTCCATCTCTGTGACCCAACCGTCCGTCACACTCAAAGGACACAACACCACTGTGTGTAATGGCCAATGGAAGGAAACAAGAAATGTATCAGGCACACCAGTACTGAAACTATGAACTTCAAGGAATTCACACCAAAAGCAAAAATGAAACTCACAAAATGGTCCAGGTGACATCTTCTGAACCTTCAAATAGCTCAGTAATGAAACAGCTTGTAACGTCTTTCCCAGTCCCATCTGACAATCATTCTCTTGGGTTCAAGACTTCAAGTACAATGAACACAGCCAAAAATATTTCTGTTTCCAGTTACTTCTGCTCAACATGTGCAACTAGTTGAATCCTCAACAATAAATATGAACATCTTCATTAAATTCTTTCTTTTTTTTTTTCCTTTCGTTTTTCTTTTGGACCTATTAACTTATTGGCTAGCAAGGATATGTACATCTCATACTTCCTAAACCCCAGTGAAGGTGCGATTCAGCCCTGTCCTTGGATACAATATGAACATTACCAACTAAGCTAAATTGACACCTTCCACTGAATTCGGGTTACGATATTGACTCTACTGTTAAAAGTTGAAACCCTCAGCCAATACCAACAAGTCATATACTGGTGACAGAAATCAAAAGTACAAGCGGGTTCGATAACAATACAGACTATGAAGCTAATTTTTTTGCTCAATTCCAGCCTGAGACACTAAGGAACACCAAATTGTGCAATGAAACTCAAGAATTTAATTAGGCAATAAAATTACAGTATTTAATTTCATAAGAAGTTAAGAACATAATGTACACTATCGAAAATTACTTCAATTTTTCGAAAATTACTTCAATTTTTCGAAAATTACTTCAATTTTTCGAAAAGTAATAACCAATTTTCAAACTCAAACAACCGAATTCAAGGAAATTTCAAAATCACAAGTTCACCACATGTAAGAAGACTTCAAAAGAGTGACAGCAGTTGTACCTCGTCTCCTGAAAATTCAACCAAACAATTCATCAAAGATTTAAACTTTATTTCGTAGATTTTCTCGGCAACCAAACACATTGAAAAATATCATTAGGAAGCCCCTTACCGAGAATGACGTTAACGCCGAGATTGTATCGGCGTATGAGCCACGACACGCCTTCGACCTGGTGAGGCTTCAGTTTAGCCTTGACGCCGAGCTCTTCAGAGTCGATACGCGCGTCTCCGGCGCGTGCGTCATCAGTGAGTATGATCTTCGCCGCGGCTTTGAGCCTCTGCTCGTAATTCATCGTCCTTCTTCTCAAACTCAGTCGAGAGAGAGAGAGAGAGAGCGCTTTTGAACAAAGAGCGGTGGAGGGAAGGGAGAGACTTCAATGACCAGAATACCCTTAATCAGTTTCTCATTTACATTATAAAGACATCTGTTTAGCGGTTAGACACGATCCTAGGCGAGATTCGTAGACAAAATTTGTAAATTAAATTATGTGTCACCAATAAAAATAAGCACGTTTATTAACTCTTAAGTAATAATTCAATTAATAACTTTCATATTATTTAGTTTGCATAAATTTGTGTACAAATTTAGTTTTTATATTATACCGGAAATAAATAGGGTGATTGACGTTATCAAAGTGGTGAGAATAAAAGTTAAAAGTTATGATAGGTAGACTACATTTGTAGATTAAATTACAAACTAAATGACGTGTTACCAACAAAAATAAGTATGTTAACCAACATTTAAGTGATAATTCAATCATTAACTTTCATGTCATTTAGTTTACAAAATTTAGTCTATACATTCATGTCTCCCTGAACATTATCCAAAGTAAAAGGTTTTTGAGCAAAAAAGAAAACCACATGTTGTCCTCTAAGCCTGCTACATCACTTATGTGTAGAATTTCATGCTGAGTTTTCAGTAGTCAAGTATTATTCTTACATAGTGGCACCTTTTTAAAAAAAATGAAAAAGATTTCACAACTTTTTCATCCAAAAAAATTTCGTGAATTTTCTTTAATCACTAATTTCTTTGCACGTGCGAGATCTTTTTTCGATTATTATTGGCATTGCACGCTTTTAAACCATATGCGCAATTTTTATGAACTCATACGTGCCCGTAGCCACGTGTCATAATCCTGTAAGAATTTTGTGGATAAATTTCCAATAAGATTTTCACCCAATCCCCGTCGCGCCAAATGTCAGTGTCTGTTTAGAATTCTTATAGATAGATTTTTTATAAGTCTTTCAACTAATCACATAATGCCATGTAGCATTATCTACAACCCTATCCTTTCTTTTTTCTCAATATAAACTCTACATCCAACCTAAAACTCACACACCAAATTCAAAATCTCTCTGAATCCTTCTTCATGTTTTAATCTTGAGTTCTTACAATGTCTTCTTCAAGGGGATTGTTAGAACTCGAAAAGCAAGAGAATGAATTGTTCGAGGTCTAGGAGCGAGAAAATGAATTGTTCCAACTGGAAGAGCAAGAAAATCAAGAACATAGAATAAGACATGATGAAGCAAGAAGAGAGAGAGCAACACATACCCGTCGTGTCATGCAAGTTGTGGCGCTAATCTACAAACTCAGTCGTTTCCCAAACCTCAATAGAAAGAGGAAAAATAAGGTAACGATCTCTTGAAAGATTACTTTGTCCCAAATTGTGTTGTCCTAATGTGTATTTTAGACGTCATTTAGAACGCAACCATACATGTTCAACAAAATCATGATTGCTATTTGCAACTACGATTCATTGTTTGTGCAAAAGAATGATGCTTTTAATGTTATAGATCTCATTGTTGAGCAAAAAAATGATTGCTGCCTTGCGGATGTTTGCATATGGGGCATTTGCAGACCAAGCGGATGAGAAAGCGCGATGGGGAAAACAATTGTGAGTCATTGATGAGATTTTGCTCCAAAAATTGACTATTTACACCAATAAGTACCTCTGGCGACCCATGACAATGGACATGCATAAGCTTTTGAAGAACGGTGAAATGTGAGGCCTTCCTGGTATGATTGGACAAATCGATTGTATGCATTGGCAATGAACAAAATTGTGTTGTGTTTTTATGTTGTATTTTTATTTTTTTTTTGGATAAAAGGTAAATACATTACCACAAGAAAACCAACAAACTTACAAATGGTACAAACAAAGGTCCAAAAACAAAAGAATATATACAAACAAAATGGACCAGCCAAGTAAAACCAGAGCAAAGCTCATCCAACAACGTGGGCCCTAACCAGAAAAACCAAAAGAAAGCCGAGAAATCTGAGAATTCGGCAGTAGCCACCGCTGCAACAGTATTTCAGATGGTCTAATTTCACGCCTCCACCCACATGCCGACTCATCAATCATAGCATCCAACCCCAAACACCACCCGGTACGCAACCACAATGGTTGAAATCAAGCAACCAGAAGAAGAATTCCAACTACCAAAAGAAAGAAGCCCGTGGAGATCACGAGCAACACTTCCAGCTACCAAAAGAAAGAAGCCTGTGGAGATCCACTAGCAACACTACCAGCAGAGGCAGACACTGAGAATGTGGTGGTGTTGGAAACACCAGAGCGGGTGCAAGCACTGAAGCTCTACACACCATCTCAGCAAAGCATGATTGCATATTGGAGTATAGATGAGCGAGGAAGAGGGACGCTAGTAGGATAAGAGGAGAATGGCAAAACAAAATAGAAAGCAAGGGAAAACTCTGCTGAAGGAAGGAAGAGAAGACAAAGAAAGGAAGGAAAGATGGGCTAACCAACCCCAGCCGAAGCTAAGGGTGGCGGCCCCCTACCTGCACAAAATTGAAACCTCAGACAAACACTGAGAAAAGCCCTCAAGTAGAGGGAAAGGCTCTCACAAGGGGTTTGAAAATGGATTTGGATTCTGTTTTTATGTTGTTTGGTGTGTTGTTTTGTGAATAATTCCAATTAAATAAAGATGCTTTTAGTTTATATAACAATTGGCTTTATTTAAATAACGTACTGAGTTAAACAAATACAAAATTATAACCTAAAATGAAGATTATGTGCACCTCTGATTTACCACATATTCCCTATAAATTACCTAACCAATCTGTGGTGCTAGAATTGTTAGAATTTTGTAAGGTATTTCAAAATACAAATCATGCTCATTGTGACAATTATTTTCCTTTAAATTCATTTATTGATTGAATTAAAATTCTAGCCAATAACCTTGACAATATTACTCAAGAATTGGGACATTGGTATTATACTACTTAGTCTAATATTGTTAGTTAGCCAATTGGTCATGTGCAGCTTACCATGTCATGATGTCAGTTTTCTCTCTAAAACAAAAACCGATACTTCATTTCTATTCTAACGTTGGGGGTAATAACGTTACACTTTTATAGTATAATAATTGCTCCTTGAATTAATTAACATTTATTGGCCAACGTCTCTTTAGAATAGTTCTATTACATACGTGGTAATCTCTCTAGTGAAAAGATGAAGATGACAATCATCTCATCTTCTTTCATCTATCCTTTTGATCCATCATTCTTGAAAGCTTTATTATATTCTTCATTCACTTCATACCAATGGAAAGAATCAAGTTGTCCACCAGATCCAAGTATTGCGAGAGTTCGCTTACGAGGATCATACGTTGTTGTATCTTAGAGGGTAGGGCGCCATAACCTGTTACACTGAGACATTATCTTAGAGCGGTGAAATCTACTCTTAAAGACAGTGAATTTACACGCTTCAACCTAAAACATTGTTCTTGATACAACCCGTCCCGAGTTTTATTGTACAAAAAAGAGTATTTTTGTATTTTAACTAAGTTTGGGATACCTTTCCTTTTAAAATTAGTTTTTAGTTCTTAATTGGTGAGCTAAGGGGCCCATCCTTTGATTTCTGTCCCCTGAGTCTCTCTCCTGCTCTTTATCTCGAACTCACTATGTCACTCTCTCTCCCTGAAACTCTGCTTCCTCAGACACTCTCTTTCACTCTTAGTTCTCTTTCACTCGCGCAACTCTCTTTTTCCCGCCTCACTCTCTTCTTCTCGGCACACAGATCGTGCCGCTCTCCAGGACCCGTGACAAACCCAGGATCATCTCCTTCCTTCATCTCGTCCTCGGGAACACGGCAGCACGAGAGCAAGAAGCTCCCACAAATTCTTCCTCATTTTTCCGACAGGTAAGTCTCAGACTCTCATTTTCTTTGTCATTGTGACCCTTGGTTACAATTTCTGAGTGAAAACACGTCTTCTTTTACCTAGGTCTTCTTTGGATTCGAGCTGGGGGGAGCACACCCATTTTTTCGGCAAAACCGTGGGTGCCAAGGGAGTTTCCAGTCACCTCCGACTGTGCTACGACGATCTAAAGGTATAATCTTCCTCCTCTCACCTTCCTCTTCATTTTGGCATTAGAATGGAGCCTAGTGTGGCGTTGGGCGGTGACCGGAGCTTGGAAGGCTCTGGCCTTCTTCTTTGACGAGACACCAGACGCCCAAGCCTTTGGGTCGTGCCTGAAACCCAACCCAAAACCCTTAGAAGCTTAAGCCTTAGGGCTGTGTAGGAGTAGGCCTTCGGGCCTTTGTTTTCAAAACCCAAAACCTTGGCCCGTCCCTTTTTTAATTTTAGTTATTTTTATTTTAAGACCCAAAGGGCCTTGGGCCGGTTCTATCTAAAAGGGCTTATGCTCGGCCTTATATGTGAGGCCTTTGGGCCGTGTGTGTGTGTGTGTTGTGTGTGCTGCGCATGTGCAGTGCCGTGTGTGTGTATGTGTGCAGTGCCATGTGTGTGGGTGTGTAGTGCATGCGTGTGTGTGTTGTGTGTGACACGTGTGTGTGTGTTGCATGCCGTGCATGTGTGTGTGATTGTGTAATGTATGTGTGTGTTGGTTGTGTGGCCCAAACCACCTTAACCCAAAAATCCTTAGAGACCTAAAAACCCAATAGAACCTAACCCTATTTAACCTAAGCCTAAACCCTAATCCGGATTTCAAGCCCAAACCCTTTACGGGGGAATATTCTATTAGGGAATATTCTTTAGAATATTTTGTCAGGAAATATTCTTTGGAATATTCTATTGACGTTTACGAAATTTATCCGGGACCTTTCTTAAGGTAATTTGACGTCCCGAATCCGTTTTCTACGTCCATTTTCCAAAATTAAATTCTTTTGACTAGAATTTGACCAAATGTACCCTTTATGTGCTTAGAGGCAATGATTGTGGCATTTTATTCTTCGCTAGTGGCGTGGCTTTTCGACGACGAAGTAATGTGAGTTGACCACCTTCAAAAATAGCATGTTTTTAATTAAAGAATTGCATATGTTCCTAGCACGCCTTGCAGATTTATTGATTTGATGAACATTTTACAGGAAGCATGATGATTTGAATATTATTGATTGTATATGCCTTGAACTAGTTTCATTATATCGTATTTTCTACATAACCCTCATTCTGGTAGACTATCTGATAGATGACGATACGATGCTAAGAATGTGTCTTCAAAAGCTTTTAGAACACCTCTTCGTAGTATGGGAGATGGATGAACTTATGCTACGAAGCTTTATTTTAGAAACTTGTTTTGTACGTACCTAGTGAACACCATGCCGCCAGGGGCGAGGACTTGAGTTGGCAGAGGCCTCGAGAAATAATTCCTAGCGGAAGGCTGAGGGACCACGGAGTTTGGCATTGGGTCGGGAAGGAGTTATCTCATGGTGAAGGCCATAGAGATTTAGGTGCAGGCAATGGGCCGGAAGTATTATTATTATTCGGTGATACTCACTAGCAGCACAACTTGTGTTATGCTTCCTGATATGATTTCTAAGACTGATTTGCAGATAGATATTGAATGGTTTTATGGCAT
>JAOTRO020000035.1:1783095-1801149 GCA_028566515.2 Pyracantha coccinea | reverse complement strand
GATCTGCACAACTTGTGTTATGCTTCCTGATATGATTTCTAAGACTGATTTGCAGATAGATATTGAATGGTTTTATGGCATGCTAGAGGGTTTGAAAAGCCTATCACTTATTATGCTAGTAGTTTTCATTATTAAACTTTAGGGGTTAGTATGTTCATAACTGCTTTCGTATTATGTATGTATATATATATATAAACTTAGTCCACTCACCCTTGTTTTGCGCCGCCATTCAGGTCTTAGAATCGAGGCATACAATTCCGGTGTTGAGGCACTTCCGCATCGGCATCTTCGAGTCCTCTTGATGTAGGACCCACTCCTTTATTCATTTAATTTTATATTGTTTCTTTTAGTGTTATAGGTTAGTTGTATGTTCTGAACACGTTCCTAAATTGTTAATCCATTGTATTTGAATTCATAACCTTTATTTATTTCTTATTCTTAGCTTTTGTATTAATTAATGGCTTTCGTCACCATTAGGGTGTCGGCCAGCACGTGCCTATCCTGGTATTCGGGGAATATCGGGGTCGAGGCGTGTAAGTTCTAATCAAGGATCGACTAAGAGCGTTCTTTACCTACAAAAGATAAGTATTATTTTATCTTATTTTGTTTGTTTTACGTAATTTATTGTGGCAATGAAAATTATTATATACTAGTATTTATTTTATGTGATTTGTTGTAGGAGAAGTAGCATTCGGATCGCCAATATTTCCAACAAGGATCACCTCCACTTGGTCAATCTTCTCTTTCACGCCTCATTTGCATTACTTCCGCTCATTCTGATCTCCAAAAAATTTTGAATCCGGAGACATTCCTTCAAGAGACTTGGGGATATCTTTCTCAGCCCTCATTTCCCTAAGTATCTCCATTTTTTTTGCATAAGTAGCTCTCTTTCTCTCTCATTAGCCGCAACTCTAGCTGTATCTCCAGACTCCAGCCTTCTTAGCCTCAAGTTTAGCCATGTCCCCAAACTCAATGCACCATGCCCAGTAATTTCTTCCATATATTTTGTATTATCACTCTTGGAAGACCTTATTTTTTTTCTTCGCAGCTTTCATACCTTGATGTTTATGTGAATGACATCGGTCAATTACGATGCTTCAAGTGGGTCGACTTCCCGAACATGCAAGATTTCTTTTGATGTAGAGTGCATAGGAGTGTCCTTCATGAAAAATGTTGGACCATCTGGCACAATGTTGTACCTGGGGCAACCTTTGACAACATTCCAACATTCAAGATGGTTGAATGATTTGTTCTTGTTGGTTGCATTGTACCAAAGTATTTGGAAACTTTGAGAGAAAGATTAGTTGAAAGTATTTGGAAATATTAAAACATGGTGTAGGGTGGAAGAGGATTTTTGGGTATTTATAGGAAATATTTTAAACTTTTTTTTTGTATTTTTCTGAATTTTTTTTATAATTTTTATCTAACTTAATTAATATGCACGGTTGTATTACATTTTTTGGCAATCCAAGAGCCCAGATTATGCCACATGGGCCCAATGGTAATAAGATTTTTTCATCGTTTTATCTTCTTTTTTTTTAATTCAAAAAATTATGGACCGTTGATGATAAACTCTAACAGCCCAGATGTCACCACATGTACTAACCGTTAGGATTGAATTCAAAAAATTTTAACTGTTGGAAATCTGATGGCCCAGAAATATAGTCGTTGGAAATCTAACAGCCCATAATGTGCCACATCACCCCCCATTAGGCTGGGCTGATTGCGCTTATAGCACGAGCCCCATCATACCTTATTGGTTGGCTTAAATGCTGTTTCTCCATGCCTAAAAACCACACTTGATGTAAAAAAATATATGACAACTTGGCTGCCGTTAGCCTAACGTTAGATCCACTCAGTCACAGACTTGAGCCATTCTGCCTAAGTGATGAGTCCGATGGTATTGGCTTCCTAATAGCCTGATTGATTGGGTTGGGGTGGAGAGACTCTTTCGAGTTTTGGGGATTGGATTGCCCAATTGCCCAAGCAATTGGCATGGGGTGGGCTAAGTGACCATAAAAAATTGTGTTTTATCTAGAAGAGTCAATAGTTGTATCTCTCCAATTACAAAACAAAAGTTTCACTTTTCTCTTTAACTGAACTAGCCTGGCAATTGGCCCTTATAGTTATATTTTTATTTAAATAACTAATTTATATTTTTATTAATTGAATAATCACAACCTTGTTATTAACAGACACAACCTCATCAAATATAAATTCCAACAACCATAACACTATAATTTAATGTGAAACTATACTATAAAAATTTGTAACGTGAATATTGCGAGTGCTCTTGTTACTTTGCATGTCATAGTATACATCAATGTGTAAATTAAATAACAGAACATTGATAATATAGTAGGTTAATTGTGTGTACAGCATAAAATACATATTCTTGATATATTGATAAGAAAAAATTATATATTATGTAACATAATAAATTTGGACCTCACTCCTGAAATCATTACTTTATCCCTTTCAGTTTGACATAAAATACAAATTTTACCAAAATAAGTAATAATAGATACACTTAAATGCCCTTGTGCTCTCATTTAGATTATTGACCATATGGGTCACTTAGGGATTCTATCTGTTATAGTATTTTAGAATCAAATTATTGACCATATGGGTCACTTACGGATTATATTTTAGATAGATCGGATCAGAAACAACATTTTCAATTTCTATTCTAATATTTTAGAATCAAATCAATCAAAATTTCAAATTCAGAATTGTCCTAATTGAAGAAATCTCACAATTATTCTAGCCCAAGTTCGGCTCGTGTCAGAAGCAAGCCCAACCTAACTCGAGCTAAAAAAAAAAAAAAGAAAAAAAATTAAACAGGGCAAACTTGAACACAATGGTATTCGGTTCGGCTCGACTCGTTTACAGCTCCACACACACATATTAGGTATGCGATCATATCATAGATCGTTGTCAAATTATATTTACCTTAAATCAAGGGATTAATTATATTAATGGACCATGTCTTCTTTCGCAATACATTCCTAAGTCATTATCAACTCTCCTACATATTCGACATCCGATGGCTTTTTTGCAGGTAACACAATATTCCACACGGAGAAAACTCTAGCTCTCTCAATATCTTGACGTCAGAGAGCCCTTGACACCTTCTTGTCCCGAAAACCCTAATTAATCAGCCTAGCTAACACATCAGCATATCAGCATGTGCATGTAACAAACTACCGAGAATGCAGCATACGTGAACGCCTCCCTCAAGCTTTCTGCATGAATATTGCCTAGATAAACTGAGCTTAATTTGTTACCGGAAAAAAAGAGAGACCAAAAGTGAGCTTAATTTGTCTTAATTAACAATAAACTTCGACATTTCGACATGACAATGAAGGTGGTGGTGGAGAATTTGACAGGAACTCTCTTCTATGTTCAAGTTGGAAAGGAGGCCACGGTTGCTGATCTAAAACGGGAAATTGAAGCTCAGCAGAAGCTCCCTTACCACCGTCTGATCTTGATTCTTGACGCTGATAGCGATGATCGTCATTGTAGCCGTCTCATGAATGACGATGCAGACGGAGTTTTGCTCGTTGATTATGGAGTCCAAGATGGATCACATGTTTATGTCTTTTTAAATCCCCTTGATGATGGATCCACTAATCACCTTTTTGAGCTTAACTGGTGTGATTCTCTATTAGGTTAACAACTCTTTTTTTATACTGTAATTGTTTTTTAGAATGTATTTTTCCATAATTTGAGCTTACGTTTTGATTAAAGTATTTGACAAACCGTCTATCTGCATTTGGGTTTGGATTCGAATTTTATTTCGATTCAATTGATGAGATTCCTGATGAAGTACTTAATTCAAGAAGGAGGTAAAAAAATACCGTAAATTGGTAACAACGATCAAATTGAAGTAAATTGAAAATTACCATGTTACTCATACATTTGTGAAATTGCAGAAAACTAGTAAATCACAAAGAAAGTTTCAGGAGCTTACGAAATTTATACATGAAAGAAGGAAGGTCCAACCATCCATCGTTACAACAGAGACAAACTCAATGTTGTAAATCTTCGAGCCTCCTCAATGCGACCAAAACGATCAAGAAGTCCAATGATTAGAGAATATTGTTCCTCAGACACCTTAACCTTGTACACACGAGACATCAAATGGAAGATACGGCAAGCATCATCAACAAATCCAGCTCGATGGCAAATAGATAGAACCACCTGGAAAGTGAAAAGGTTTGGAGTGAAGCCTTTAGATCTCATCTGATCGAACAGACTGATAGCTTCTCGATACATGTCATTGTATCCATAAGCCTCTATGATTGCAGTCCAAGTCATTGAACCCTTGACAGGGATTGCACCGAAAACAGACTTTGCATGATCAACGGCTCCACATTGCCCATACATTTTCACAATTTCTGCAGTAACAAAAGGAATGGATTCAAAGTTCTTCTTCAAAACTTGTCCATGAATTTCCTTCCCAAGCTTCAAATTTTTTAGGCCATTGCAAATATTCAAAATCCTTGCCATAGCAACTGAATCTGGCCTGTGCTTTGATAAGACCATTGACCTTACCAGACCAAGTGCCTCGTAGAGGCATCCGTTGTCAATATAGGAATCAATCATGGCCGTCCAAAGAATAACATTTCTCTTCTCCATCCCATCAAATAGTCTTATAGAGTACTCAAAGATGCCACACTTCGAGTACATCACCATCAAAGAAGAAATTATTGATACATTGGGCAAGAAACAATTTTTCACAGCATACGCATGAATCTCCTTCCCTCGTTTCAAATCCTTCAATTCTGCACAAACTGGAAGGATGGTGGCAACCGTGACCAAATCTGGCTTAAACCCTTCCTGCTGCATCCAAATGATCGATCGCAATGCCTGCTCAGGCCTACCATTTGCAACATAACCCGACATCAAAGCAGTCCAACAAATTGTATTCCTCTCCTTCGAATGATAAAAAACCCGCCGCCCCATATCCATATCTCCACACTTGCAATACATATCTATCAAGCCAGACTGAATGAAAATCTGCTTCGAATAGCTTTTCGTCTTCACCACAAAAGCGTGAACCTCCTGCCCTAGCTTTCGAGCCCCAACGTCCCCAATCACAGGAAGAATACTAGTCAATATAACCGAATTCAGCCTTATTTCTTCATCGACCATCATCCTAACATACTCCAAAGCTTCCCTTTGCCGCCTATTATGCGCAAAACCTGCAATCATGGCTCCCCATACAACAACATCTCTATCACCAAATTCTTCAAACACGCGTTGAGCAAGCTTAATCTTGCCACATTTAAAGTACAAATCAACCAAACTCGTCCGAACAATTGCGCTATCGATGAAACCGTTCTTAACCAAAAGGGCATGCGTCTTCAAACCTTGCGACAGTGCCGAAGCACCTGCAAAGCTCTTAATCACACTAGAGAAACTATACACATTCAACTCCACCCCTAACACCCGCATTTCCGAATAAGTATCAAGAACATCACCGTACCGCTTCCCACCAGCAATGACAGTGCCTCTAAGCAAGGCATTCCACGAGTACACGTTCTTGCTAGAACTTTCATCAAACAGCTTCTGTGCATCATCCACTGACCCAAAACTAGTGTACATATTTGCCAACTTTGTGCGTATAAAGTCATTGTTTTCGAGCCCGTTAATCCGAATATGCGTGTGGATTTGCTTTCCGTGATCCAACGACCTTGTACGGACACATGCGGCGATGAGTGCGGAGAATGTGGTGGCGTTAACCGGGATGCCCTGCTGGTCCAAGTAGTCCAAGATACTCAGGGCCTTCTCGATCTTATTTCTCCTTGCAAAGCTCTGTATGTCCTTGTAAATGGCATGTGGGTTCTTCGTGTGGAGCGGCAAGGAGTCCGGAAACGCGTGGTGTTCTTCGAAAGTCGGAGTCTTTTGTTTCCGCCGTGATGATAAAGCTTTCCGCTTGAAGGTTTGGCGGTGTTTATTACAGTCATTAGAGTTGGCGGCGGCGATGCGGGTGCTTGGCGGGAAGCAGTGGTGGTGCAGAGAGAGAGGCGGCGAGGTTACTGTTACAGCTTCCATGGCTTATCAGCTATGGCTACGGCTGTTACAACGTTCTTCTGACGTTGCTCACTCTTGTTCAAGTGTCTTGTTTCAAATTTTTATCTGAACCAAAGCCCAAGCCCAATAAAACATCGATCCGGCCCAGCCCACAAGTAGACCCACATACTTCAGTTCATCTCTCTCTCTCTCTCTCTCTCTCTATCTCCTCCCTGTGTCTCTGTTTCTCTCTCTCTCTAAACAATGGCTTCCAAGTCTTCCAATTTTCTTGAGCGCCATGGTTACGATTTGGTACTTGGATCGATAGCTGCGTTTTATGTGTTCATGGCGCCCTACAGTAAGGTTGAAGAAAGCTTCAATGTCCAGGTGGCACTTCTCTCTCTCTCTCTCTATGTATTTGCCTAAAGTCTATGAAAGTGAAGAATTTGGAAATATTTACTAGAAAGAGAGTTAAATTATTGAATTACAGTGATTTGTGGTAATTTGTAATGGTGGAAAATGTAAAATTTTTCAGTATACACCTAAAATTAAATAGGATTTAAATGAAAATTTGAAGTTCAAATTTGGTCTGCTCACTGATAACATGATGGGGGAGATGAGTTTGTTATCTGGGAAAACTGAATTGTTTATCGGCGTATCGTTTTCAGCTTCTTTAGTGCTTTTGCGTACTACTAATTTTGTTGTTTCTTATTCTTGTTATCAGGCAATGCATGACATTCTGTATTATCGAAATCGCATAGATAATGTGAGTTTATGTATCTTTGTCTTCATAAGCTTGTGTCAGCTGTTATGTTTTCTGGAATGTGTTGGTCCTTTTGGCTATCTAACTATTTTGTTTGGATAAATGTTTGCCTCCTGGTAGTATGATCATTTGGAGTTCCCTGGAGTCGTTCCTCGCACTTTTCTGGGTAAGCTTGTAAAATTTATGCTGTTGATGTTACTAAGTTTGTGATTTAAAGTCTAAATGAGTAAATTAGCCAAATAAAGCCTTTGGGGGCAATGCCAATCCCCATATTTCTAGTGCAGTTTTAGTTGTTCTAGTGTTTTATCTCATGGATAAATTAATACGACTATTGAAAGTTGTACTGATTCGTTGATGAATTATTAAAGGTTCCAAAGTGTTTAACTTCACTCATTTGTACGGTATGGTATTCTTCTAGGTGCATTGTTTGTTTCAAGTTTGGCATCTCCTGCTGTTTTAGCAATGGAACTGTTGCATGTGCCAAAGGTTTATAGTCTTTTAGCAGGTTAGTACTTTAAATTTCTTGGAAGTTTACATTCATCTGAGCGTTGCTTCCTGAGTGGCAGCAAATATTTCATGGTTTCCATCATATTATCGGATCTCCATATAGATTAGTGTTTATTTTTGTATCTGGGGTTACTGGTTACGCTGAGATTTGTGGCTGACCTTCTTGCTTGCTGGAATGGCGATTTGGAAGGCCATCTAGTCTGAGAAGTCTCACAGAGGATTTATTTGAAAAGCACGTTGTTTTGTGCATTCGGTGGTACATTTTGGTGGGAATTGAAAGGCATACCTCCCATATACTTTTCATGCACTTGGGGTCATCTATTAATTTATTACTTCTTCTGAGAAGAAAAAAGTTGGATGAAATTCTTGGGAAATGCCTTTCATTCTGTTTATATCTTTTTTTATTATAAATTTTTTTGATGTTATATCTTGCATTTCATAATAACAATTCCTAAATTGTTTTAGTTGCTGTTTGCCAGTTCGTTTGGCATTAGGTGGCATCATATTATCTACATTATGCTTCTTTCGCCTTCAGGTATGCTGTTGCTTTATACTTATTTTCTTCTCGTGCACTGTACTCCTTGTATTTTGTTCAGTTCATTAAGTTGTGTTTCTTAAAAGAAAAAGAAATATAAATAAGCCTTTTATTTGTTTCCTTTTTCAGGTTAGACATAAGTTTGGACGTCAAGTGGAAGCTTTCTTTGTGATACTAACTGCAGTTCAGTTCCACCTTTTGTTCTATTGTACTCGTCCACTTCCAAATATACTAGCATTGGGTGTAGGTAATTCTTCTCATGTGCATTCTTTTTCCCTTGTAGATGTATATTTTTAAGATTGTACAGATGTAGAACTGGCTATCTAATGAACCTCTGCAAATGATTTGTTGTCTTAACATTTTTTTTCCTGCTTCCTATCCTACTACATGATTAATTAAGTTCACCTGCGAGTAGATAGTATTCAACACTCCAAATATGTATCTTTTTTATCATTTTAACAAGTTTGACTTGAGAATACAAAGGATATACACGTTAGGTATGTGCTGGATATGGAGGGGAAAACATTATTTTGCATCTTTCTTTTCCTTTGATTTTTAAATGCTGTCTGTTTGTTATTATAATACTAAAGGGTCAAATGGCACAAATGGGAAACAGAAGAGTTGGGAAGGAGTAGTTCTTATTTTCTTGTTTGTGCGACCTAGGGGCTAGGGTTTTCATTTGCACCCCATAGAAGAAGCACAGGAGATGCATATAACACCATTTGTAGGACCTTGTATTTTTTTATTTTTTTTTTGGTATGATTATAACCTTTATAGCCCTTACTGTGCTTGGCCTGAGATGCATGCTAGTTTTCATTCTAATTGAAATATTGATTGGCTCTGACAGCTTATTCATATGTCATGCTGCTTTTATTTATTTTTCGTGTTTTCTTGTTGTAGTCAATTTGGCATATGGGTATTGGTTAAAGGAGAAATATTATGCAGCCATAAACTGCCTGGTATGTCGCTATATGCTATAATCAGATTATGCATCATAATGTCTAAGGATACTATAATCTTGGCCCTTTTGTCCAATTGGACTTTTTTTTTGTAGACTCTGCTGATGATTCTTATGACGTAAGTTTGCTTTATTCCTCACAGTTAAGATACACTTACCTGATTTTCTTTTAATTTGCATCTTGGTTTTTATATTCAGATTTTTGCTACGGTTATCTTTAGGTGTGATATTTTGTTACTTCTTGGTCCTCTTGGCTTGGAGCTTTTGTTGGTAAGTTTCTACTTGTGCCGGTTAACATGGATCATCAATTTGCATTTTGATTTGTACCTTCGTGTGATAAATTAGTAATTGATCTTTCTTTTTCATTACAGACTAGAAGAATTTCATTATGGAAGGCGTTGAAATGCTGCAGTTTGTGTGCTGTATTGTGCATAGGTCGTTTTATTATCACTATCATTGTTCTTATTGTTACTATTATTATCATTTATTAGTATTAGTATTACTACAACAGGTACTACCCTACTATCAATTTCTTCAGATGCATAGATCACGACATCAGTTGCAAAAATAACAACAATTTCTGAATAATGTTCTTGTTTGGATTTTTTGCAGTTCAGGCCTTACTGTTATAGTAGATTCAATTATGTGGAAAAGGTTACTTTGGCCTGAATTTGAAGTTTTCTGGTTCAACTCTGTGCTCAATAGAAGTTCAGAGTGGGGTGTATCCTTACAACAAATCTGTTTCGCATTTGATTTGGAGTGTGTTGTAATGTTTATAATCTTGTAAGAATAAGACATTTTTATTCCAATTGAGCAGACTATTTCCAAGTCTTCAAGTGTTTTTGCCACCTAGTTTGTAGTGTGTGTTCTGCCTGGTTTTATGCATTTGAATCTTTTGTTAGTGTTTCGTTTTAGGGATTTTAGGCTATATATTAGGAGTGGGACAGTTAACTTTTGGTGGATACCTTCTTCAGTGGATTCTAAAATAGGAGTATTATCCTTTTCTTTTCATTAATTGTTTTGGTACAAGAGAAGGAACTCTTATTCAAAGATTCTGTGGGAGTATCACCTTGTCTTTTGGGGGCAAAGCGGAGTGAATGTAAAACTAATAAGTAGTTTTCCTTCATATTACTTTTTATTCAGATACATCCGTTTTACTGGTACTTCACTTCAGCACTCCCGCGGTCATTGCTTGCTGCATACCCTCTTTTTCTGGTGAGTCTGGTGCTCTAACTAAACCTTCTCTTTCATGTATAATGTAATTGGTTGCTACTTAGATTATCTGTCCATTATTTTGGCCAGTGCTTTGAACATTTTCTAATTTAATACAGTTGATGGCTGATAATACTTAAGTACTTGGCATAAGTTTGAACTGCACTTGATATGGTAATTTTCTCAAGAGTAATTGTATGTCGAATGTCTGTACTTGGGGTAGATAATAATATAGTGGATGAGGTTTCAAGAGATTCAGATATAGCTTTCTATTTGGGACAAACCCTCTGTGCTGGATGATAGACATGAAATTGTTAGTTTAGAGTTTGGACTTGGAACATTTCTTTCATTCTCTTGATTGGTTAAAATGTTTTTTTTTTTTTTGTTTTTTTGTTTTTTCCAAAATAGATGCACGAATGTGAAGATCATAATTGATGGTAACATGAAAATGAAAGACATGGATACGGAACCAAATGCATTTTGTGATTAATCATTTTGGATACATTCAACTTCTCAAGCATACTACTACTTATGTTCCCAGGGCTCCAAACCCCTTATTCTTTCTAACTTGATACACAATCTTCTTGCAGCTTGGGGTCTTACTTGAGAGGAGGGTTTTGTTATTCGTTCTTCCAGCCTTGTCCTTTGTTTTACTTTACTCTAAGCTTCCCCACAAGGTAATATTGCTCATATTTTATAGAGTTTGGTGGGCTTATTTTTATTCTAGATTAGATATTGAAAGACCTTATATATCATGATGCAGGAGCTTCGTTTTATAATTAGCTCAGTTCCCATGTTCAACTTATCTGCTGCAATTGCTGCAACTAGAATGTATGTATGGTCTATTTGTGGCGTTATCTTATTTTTTTGAAATTCGTAAAATAGGATCAAATTGTTGTAATTGTATTTTTGCTCCGGCATAAATAAAACCTGACTGTATAATAGTATAAATAGATGATTGTAACAAACTACTAAGGACACTTATTCTTGATTAAAGATTTTTCTCTGATGTTGCTCTTATAGCCCTGGGCACTGGATTGCAGAATTGAATCTTCTTTATTCAATCCAGTGCTACTGCATCATTAGGCCTTGGGTTTAAATCATTCTTATTTTTGCTTGCTCGTTCGTTTCCCCTCTTTTTGGGTTTCAATTACTAACCTAACAGTTAAATGAATTTGGATTGTTCTTTCCTACAGCTATAACAATAGGAAGAAGACCTTCTGGAACTTGCTTTATCCAATGATGCTTGGATTATTGTTGATCAGGTTGGATGTTTAAAATTCTTTTGGTTTCGTCAGAAAGAATAATCTGCCTCCTTCTTTACTGATTTTATGTTTTTGTAGTCTAGGGTGCACTGTTATAAGTTTCATGGCTTCCAATGAAAATTATCCCAGTGGTCATGCCTTAAAACATTTGCATCAGACTGGTAAGTACTGTCTCTTTGTTTATATTAGCAATTTAGTTGGTATCTTCTTGTTACTGTTATTATTAGCTTCTTGTTTTGTGTCTCTTTATATATATTAGCAATTTAGTCATTATATATTTTTGGTACTGTTGATATATGATTTTGATATTATTATATGATGAGTTTTTGACAGGCCATCTTGCTAACAGTTCAAATGAACATTGGGTTCACATTGATACGTTTTCGGCCATGAATGGAATATCCCGCTTCTGTGAAAATAATTTCCCATGGAGGTATAATTGATTTTCTTCTAGTTTTAACTTCACTTATAACTTCTGGTGATGCTGTTGGCTATTCCAGAAACTCAGCTGTCTCTTTGGACTAGCGGTTTTGAATTTAAACTAGCAAGTGTATACTGAAACAATTTCAAGATGACATGGTTTACGGTCATTGTGATAATCATTCACCTTTCATAAACAACATAACATTATTGTGAGAGCAAAGATTCTGTACATCTGGGTAGAGGAAGCTGAGCTTACACCTTTGTAGCAATAAATAAATAATTGTTAGAAGTCATGTCTGTTTTCTAAAAGATAGGTATATGAGGTTGCTGACTCCGTTTCTTTAACTGGAAAAGGGATATGGAAGACTGTATATCCTTCTAACATACGCTACTTATAATGTTGTTTGAAACTTTGAACCCATGTCAAATTTTCTGTTTTCCCTTTCTATTCTCTTAAAAAAAATTCAGAGATCATGTTGAAGTAATTGTAAAAAATTCAATTTTGGAATCCATCTTAATTTAAAATTACTGGTTTTTAATAATATATAAATTGTCAAAGGTTTGTGTATCAGTTCATTTAACCACTGGCAGTGCAGGTATTCTAAAGAAGAAGGGATTCCTCCCAAAGAGCTACACCGCAGAAATTTCACCTATCTTATAAAGTGAGTTTTATTATTATTATTATTTTTTTTCCGTTGTCTTCCTTTTTCTCTGTGTAGAACATTCTTAGAATCAAATGTGTTAAAGGAGTAGTGTATTTGGAGGAGAAATCTTTGCTTTTGCCTTAACATTGACCATCCATCAAGAGTTTTCTGCCAACAAGACATTTTCCAAACAAACTGTCCAAGACTGTTAAGAAGCGTTGTATGGCAAACTGTTTATAAGACGTCAGTATCGTTTTCTATACCATCAATAATGTTAAAAGGCATTTCGTTCATTCCCACATAACACAGGATTAAATGGTTTAGAAAATTGTTTTGCGATAATTCTAATGCTTATACCCTTTCAACGGACACATGTAGAGATTTATCTAAATCCAAAAGCTTCTTCATTCTTACTGTGTTTGAATGCTCTTTGATTGAAACTTATTTTGTTTTGCATTGATGCTCTCATTTATGTAGTCGGATTTCATGTTTTCTTGTATAGCAGTGAACATCCTGCCATTGATGGATTCAAGTGCCTATTTGCTGTAAATGGTTTCTCCCGGGTTCGTTTGAGAACTGGATTCCCTCCCGTTTTACTGGTACAAATCTATATAATTTCAGAAAAGTAGTTACATATTTGTTTTAAAATCAGATGCTAACTACTTCATCCTTGCTCCAGGTTAAAGAGCCCAAGGTTTATGTTCATGGAAATGTAAGAAACGAAGATGTCATGCATAGAAATTGGCCAGGCTGTTAATTCTCGTGACTTTGATGAACGGGTAAGCGTATGATACTTACTCAAACTGTGGTAACAGATACCTTGCAGTTCTTATATGATCTTTGACAGCCTTGGCCTCTCAACAAACTGATACTTACCGAGAAGACAGTCGAGCCTGATGAGATCAATCCCATTTCTTATTAGAATGAAATACAGTATGGAAGATAAGCTATGGAACAAATTCCGTATTTACACCCGGGTGGGAAGGAAAACACAGGAGTTATATGAATGCTCGTTAATTTTACTTGTTATTTGATTGCCTGACCTCTCGGAATTGTCACGTGACATGAACAATCCTACTAAAGTTTTCTCGTTGTGAATGATGTTGTGGACAAAGGCCAAGTTTTCTTGAAAGAAAATTCAGTCGAACGACATTATTATGGCTGGAAAATCTCCTTGAAGGGATTCAATTGTGACATTTGATTTACATAATGTATAAGACTTTGACAAAAAGCGACGTATAAACAGAGTGGGAAATTGCTAGCTCCACGCATGGACCCACTTGCCTTTCTTTGAGTAACCAAGTCCAGGTCAAGAGAGAATAAGGGTAAGATGTGGAGTTTAAATTTGTCGACAAAATTTGCAAATCAAGTGACATGTTAACACAAGAAATGAGCATGTTTATTGATGCTTAAGTACTAATCCAATCATCAACCTCCATGTCATTTAGTTTACAAAATGGTGTGTATTGTGTCAAATCTTGCTCAACGAACCATAAAGGTTCCGTCATGCAAAGGCTAAATTAGGTTTTAGGGATTTGTTTCCTCGAGTCAAGTGGATATATCCGTGGGGCAAAGTGAGAGACATGGTTGATATATTAAGTTTCTTCGATGATTAGGTAATGTGATCAAATTCTTTGGTGCTTACAAACGAAAAAACACAATTTAATGGTTATTTTAGCTCCGATTTTGATAATTATTTACAACTACACTAGCGGGCACCACAAAAACTTACGTCTATTTACTGGAAGTATAAAATAGACTCTAAATATTTGTTGAATCTATTGTTTTGACTGGATGTGCATTCTACGAAACAAGTTTTAACGATCAAACCGTCAAAGTTGTTTGTAATAACTCCAAGATCTCATACGTCAAAAATCACAAAAAACAAATGTTTAGGGATTAGGTAACCAAACGAAATCCTCCGACGGGTTAATTACTAAGGGGAGCCTACAAGGGAACCATCGATGAAACAACTCATGTTGTGAGCATTGCTAGTTTTCAAAGAAAAATGGAAAATCCTCCAAAACAATCAGGGTGGCAGAAGCGACCTTCCAAGCCGGCGTCAATCTGGGAGGAGGGCTTTGGTAAGATGGTAAGAAGGGTCACACTGTCGGAAAAGCCATTTATGCGTTGTCGATATCACACCTTGGCTCTCTCTACAGCAATCTTCATAAGTATATCACCCACTCCCAAGTTCCCTTTCCATTTTGAGGTATAGGTGGCCACTGTTTCTACGATTAATTGTGACTCTCATCTCATGTGACTTGTCCTCGTCTCTCTGTCCATATGTTCTCTCTGTCCATATGTACAAGTTATGTGATCAGAGATAGAGAAAAAAAAGTAGGAAAATTCTTTAATAGTATGTCATGATACTGAAAATGAATAACTAAGATTGAATATATCAGTTAAAACACTTGTAACATCGAATGCTATGTAGTATTAAAGCTAGACAAAAAAAAGTGATATGAACCGTTTCAGATAAGTTTTTCCATAATAGAGTAATCAATAAGTAACTAATGGGGTTACCACATAGATAGATTTGATCTGTGTAATTCAAACTAGTCCTCTGAGTGTTTACAGAACAGAGGAGGTAGGAATTACGAATTGCAAGTTAACTTTCTAGTGATTATACAACTAGGTGGCCAAAGGCCAAGCATCATTCTCTCAGTTTCTAGACAAAGAGTTAGGAGGACAAGACATGCTTGTCATAATCCATAATTTAGACTATTAATTTGGTTCATTGATCAAATGAATTCTTATTTAAATGTCATTTCAACTAACAATCTAACAACGCAATATATTAATTAGTTAACGTAAAACATTATTTTGATGACAATTTAATAAAATTCTTTAAGGTAACTCGTCAAACTTTTACAACTCAATACTAAATCAAGATTCTAAAAGATTTTAGGCTTTAGTTGGGCAGCGGGCTGGGACCTAACGCCTAGACGGCTAGGCATTTTTAATTAAAGTTATTATATAACATATAAATAAGTGTCTGCTTACACTAAAAAAAAAAATACTTGAATTGAGAATTTGAGAAAGTTAAAACTTAAAACTTAAGTTATCATGGCATTGCCATCATCACAAACTAATGCAGTAAAAATAACAAAAACCCAAAACTAAAAACCAAAATTGAAAATTCACTATTTCATAATTTAGGTTCTTTTTTAGTAGGTTACCCAAAAAACCCTTTAAGTTAATTAAAAAATAAAAATAATAACAATAGAACCGCCTAGTGAGCGCCTAGCACGCCTAACCCTTACTCGATCCCTTTTTGGCCTAAATTGCATTGGTCCTCCATCATCTAGCACCTATGCCGATTTTTAGAACAATGAGTAAAAGAAATTCTTAATTAAATTTTTGTCGTTCAGATTAACAGTCTTACAAAGTAACATTGTTTGGCATGCTGGTAGAAATTCTCTCTCTCTCTCTCTCTCTCTTCCAACAGTGGCCAAGGGAATGCACACGTTCAGTGTTCCCATCTCAGGATCAATACAATTGTCGAACAATTCTCTCTCTCTCTCTCTATTCCAACAGTGGCCCAGGGACGACACACGTTCATTGTTCCCATCTTAGGATCAATACAATTGTCGGACAATTACAACCGTCACCACCATACACAACTATAATAAAAATAAACAGTACTGTTTTGTACACCCACTACCAGAAAATCTATATTTGCCCTACGAAATTTGGCATGAAGAACCATATTTCGTCGGGTCAAGTTATTTTATTCGACAAAAATTCCCGTTGGTCAAACAAATTAAGTTGACGATGACTGAGCTCATACTCACGATTGCAGCCGTACACTTGCTTGTGACTTTAGGATTCTCTTCTTTCCTTTTTTTCATCCTCTTCCATCTCATCTTTTCACATTCTCTTATTTTATCTTTTTCTTGCCATAAAAAATTAATATAAGATGTTGACGTGGCTTAAGCGTGACCGTTCAAATAGGAATGGAGAAAAGGGGAAGGAAAAAGAAGAAAGAGAATCCTACTCCCTTTAGCTTGAGTGGTTCCCATTATTTTGGTACATGCAGTGTTTAGGGTTAGAGATGATCATTTTGTTGAGGAAGAGGCTTGTGGTTTTGGTGAATTCATTCCCCTCACCATAACCGATAAACTCAAGTTGTCGGATTCAGTTTCATAGTTTTGTGGGCTTTAATAATGGTATTTAAGTTCATCAAACGATTTTTAGCTCAAGTAGATAAGAGTATTTTTTTTCGTGCACTAGTGTCTATTCAAATCTCCCCGCTAATATCTTGCTTGTATCAAAAGATTATGGTTGAGATATTTATTTAAGACAAATGAAGGCCTATTTTTTTCATTATAATCCAATGATCAGAATTGTTCAATTTTACTTTCTCTTATATTCTTGCAAAAAGTTGGTTATACGAGAAATTGTTTCATTGGGAATGCTAGCAACTTTTTCATTTTGACCTTCTCGACTCTTTTCATCTCAAAATGTTGCTTAATGATCGGAATTGTCTACTTTCTTCACCCTCCAAAGATCAACTCTGCAAAACATCAACCAGCAATTAGATATCGTTTAACCGTTTGATTAACGTTGTCAAAATTTTAGTGTTTGCATGAGAAATAGTTCATCTATTTATTGAAAACCTTTTAGATGACTAAACAATTTCGAGCTTGGTTTGTATTTTGCATAGATGATTTTTAAATAATGATCTAAAAAGTAGACAATTTCAATTATCAAACAACATTGCAAGATGAGAATTTTTCTCAGTTTCAATAATATTATTTTAGCTTGGAAGTCTCCAGGAAGAGATTTAATTTGTGACCTTTGATTTACAAAATGAATGAGAGACTTTGGCAAAAAGCAACATAAGAAACAAAGTGGAAACTGCTAGGTCTAGCATGGACCGACTTGACTTTCTTTTTAGTAATTAAACAAGGTGAAGTCTAGGTCACGAGAGAAAACTACTTACGGAATAAAGGCAGGTCTCACATCATATAAGATTAATGTGAGAGCTTCATCAGAAGCTTGTTTCGTGATTTTGTGAGGAAGTTGTGGATCACCATGGATGACATGATCTGAGCGGTTAGTGACGGAGCCAGAACTTTATGTTAGGAGAGTAGCGTTTTAGAGTATAGACTATGTAAAGAAAATGCAAATAATGTCGAAACATAAGTCATGAGAGAAATTGAATGCTTTTTGTTGTATTAATTTGGACACAGGAAGTCCTTTTCTATTCTTTGGTTTCATAGACTATGTATAATAGTAATAGAGGGAAACGAGAAATGAAGCAGAACAAAGAGGCTGCACGCAAAGTGAAAAAGTTGTGTATTCTATTCTATAGGCCGAACGAGAGAAGATGATCAAGCAATATGATTATATAATTGTAGTTTTGAATCTTCAATGGAAAAAAAAAAACTAAGCCTTATGTATTTATTGGATAGAAGTTATCAACAACGAAATGATTACCAAACGATCCTTATGCATTTAGTTTTTTATTTCTTTTGTTTTAATTATGGGATAAGCACTGTTCTAAAAATCCCCGCCTAACGCCGCCTAGGCCCTGCCTAGGCTCTAGGCGGCTGGTCACCGCCCCGATTAATGCCTAGACCGCCTAGGCCCCGCCTAGCCCGCCCAGACCTGCCTAAACACCTGCCTAGGTTGCAACTCACTTAGATAAAAAATAGATGACTTTCCCTTTGCATTTTATTGTTTCCAATAAATTGTAAGAGACTTATTGAACACTTAAATAA
>JAOTRO020000035.1:1765631-1777582 GCA_028566515.2 Pyracantha coccinea | reverse complement strand
ATAGGTTTCACCTATATGCGAAATAACTGAATAAACGTTATTTAAAAGCACATAACCAAAACTAGGTAATAACTTCTTATACATAGCTCAAATGGGGCGTTTGAATATAGCAACGTGATATACACAACCTCACGAACATCCCCATATTTTTAGAAAAATTTTCCGAGCACCCACGCGCCAGCAAGGGCACGACCCTACGTGCCCCCACGAGCGGCCAACCCTGATGGAAACCTAACTGCTGTTAGGAATATTCCGTTAAAATATAGAATATGTCGTTAAATATACCTGACACCGTTAGTCTCCGTTAGGAATATTCCGTCAAAGTTGATGGAATATTTTCCTTCTTCTCCGGCAAGTCGCCGGATTCTGTCGCTGACGCTGGAAACTAGGAAAAACTTTAAAGCTTCATATCTTTCTCATTTTTGCACCAAAATCCATGAATTTTATATCAAAATGAAGCTTAGGACTAGAGGAATACATTCTTACCACTTTTAAATCCTAAATCCAATGGAAACTCATTGGAAAAATCCACGATATTCTGGCTATACATGCAAGTCCACAACCCAGCTTATTTCGACGTCCAAACTTGATCAAAACTGACCTAATGTGCAAGAGAGGACTAAAGCTTACATTTTTTTAGTCTTAAAACACCTTGAAACCTTCACGATCACGACAGTGGTACTGTGCAACTCGTCGGAGTTTAAGGTTCTTGAGTTTTCGAAGTCCACATGTCCAACTAGAAGTATAGATGGGTTCCTAAGCTCACAAGGAACACTAAACCACCCTCCAAAATCTCGATCCATGCTGAAAAGGGTTGGTTTGAGGGTTGTCCGTACGGTTGTACGAAAATGGCAGAAAATGCGAGAAGGAGAGAGAAAGTCAACGAAAAAGGGTTTAGTTGTGTGTGTGTGTGTGGTCCAAACTTGGCTACCAAAAGAAAACAAAGAAAATAAATCTAAGTCTTAATTGGTTCCCACAAGGAAGAAAATAAATTGGTCCAAAGGCTAAGTGAAAACCACACAACACAATTTAACATCCAAGGGTAAATTAGTCATTTCACGTCATTGGTAATAAATTTTGGGACGGGCTGTGACATTTTGGGTTTGGGTTTCCATATTTGGAATCTTTCCAAATTTGGAAATTCTTAAACTAAAACTACTATTTAGAGTAACTGTAAAAGACAAAAGAATGCCCCTCACTTTCGAGGCTCGTAACTTCTTCATTTCATTCCACAAACGTTTTTCACCTACACGCTTGTAGGATTAAGATCTATCCATCCATTCTAAACCACTTCCAAACACTAAAGTAAAATTTAGAATGACTAAAACACCATTAAAATTGTTTTATTTTTTCCAAAACTGTAAAATAAATAATAAATTTTGGGATGGGATACAAAAGACATGTATATAGACACTTGAATATTTACTTGTGTGAGCATGACATTGTATTTGAGCTACACAAGTAACTTTGAATCAACGTAACTCAAGTTCATAAAAAGTAAAAAATTGACATGAATAATTTCGGCCCATACTTTACTTAAAGAGGTAAATATTTATTATTACTTGTACCAAAGGCTTAATTCGTTGGTATCCCGCCATGTGTCCGGACTCATGAATTACAACCCTAACCGTGGATGAAATTCTCTAGCCCGACAGGCATTGTCCTTTATGGGCTACAACCAATACAAGATTTTGTTAATAAAATTTGAGCCCAAAACCTATTGTATATACGGGCAAGTTTTGGAAAACCTAATAATAGAAAGGGAAACTTTGTTTATACCTAAAATTTGCCTTTGGACATCCAATAAAATTTTTTTTATTTTTTTATTTTTTTAACAAACGATATTATCTATACTAAGAGGGTGAGAAAGTGGGCTAAGTCTTCCACTGGGCTAGTAATAATGTGGTTCAAATTCACCTTTGACGAAAATCAGACATAAGACCTCTCACTTGCAAGTGAAGAGGAATATTACTAGATTGTAATACTAAGTGGCAATATGCTATTTTTGAGGTCATTTAGCCAAAAGTCAATCAAATCTTTACTGATTAGCCATGTAATAATGGTCAATTTTTGTTTTGGACATAATCAATGAAATATTAACAATTATAGATCGGTCAATGAAGCATGTCACATGGGTATAGGGTAGTTAGAAAATAACCATTCTACTCTTCTCTCACTTCAATTTATTGCTTTCCTTCTCTCCTCCCATCTCATGTTCCTATCTACTTCATTCTCTCTCTCGCATTTTCTCTCTCTTCACTCTCTCTCTCTCGCATTTTCTCTCTCTTCACTCTCTCTCTCGTCCTTCTTTCTTCCCATCTCTCTCATCTTTCTCTCTTATGAAAAAGAAGAGGTCACTGATGATGATGAACAACACTAGATCCCAACAGCATAGTCGATCAACGACTATGATATCGTGATTGACACGACTATTTTCGAAACCATCAACGACCTCTAGAGATCATGAAGTAGATGGTGGCGGTGGGGTTCGAGAATGAGTGATCTCACATCAAGAAAGTATCAATGAGGTCTAGAAGACGCCATGGAATGAGCTCGAGGATGAAATGGAGTGGTAGATCAAATCTGCAAAATCGGTGGTTCAGATTTTAGGCCCTTTTTTATATCTAATTTTTTAATTGAATTTGTATTTAGAATGGTGGAATGCAATGCTTGCATCTCTTGGAAACTTGAAGACAATTCATAGGAAAATGGAACTATAAAAATAGACATTGTACTGCATAGTTTGAATCCAAATGTAAAAGAAGAACAAAAAACAAAGACTACAATGCAGTGTCTAAATCCAAATATATAAGATAAACCAAAAACGGACATTGCAATACAGCGTTTGAATCCAACTGTAAAAAATAGATTCAGGAAACATACACTGCAACACAGTGTCTGAATCCACAGAGCGTTGCAAGGTGTGAAGTGTTGAAGACGTGTGAGTGATTCATGGCACTGACCTGATTCGAAATGGCACAAAATCAGTAAGACTTTGGAACAAGGTAAAGTGTTAGGTTGTGACCTTAACAAGGTTGCTCCGGTTACCAAGCGTAGGTGAACATGTAGAGGGATAGAAATATGGAAGCAAACACAAGATATATGTGGTTCGCCCTAAGTTGGGCTTGTCCACGAGGGTATATGAGTTCTCATTAATTAGGGATAAGTTTACACAATACATAGGTTCAAGCATAATCATCATTAGTGATTTCTAATGACGAGTTTAAGTAAAATAATGGCATCCACAATTAGTTGTAGCAGATGATCTCCTATTATAGTTGGGGAGAGTCTTTGGCTCCCTTATGTGGTCGATGTGAGACTCTAGCAGCTTTACCCTCATATTGGCATGTGTCATGTTGTAATTGGTCTCTTGATTGGAGAGGAACTCGTGTGCTTCGACATGGGTGCCTCCACACTAACTATTTAGTAATATAAAACTATTTAAGTTTTCAACTATTTGGAAAATATGAAAAGAAATAACACCAAGATGAGATTTGTCATAAAATTAAAACTCATGTTATTCATTAGGCAAGACTATTTAATACAATGATTTATTTATACGAACTCGTTATTCATGAAATTTAAATGTAAGACCTCTCATTTACAAGACAATACTTAATTAAGTACTCTTCCAAATCAGTAAATTGCATGCCCCTTCCTCTAGAAAGAAACTTACGTAGAAAGAGTTCATCCTCATGTAACGTCTCGTTTCAATAATGCAGTGTCATTTGAAAATAATTTTACACGTATTATATTATTAAACTGAGACACCACGTTTATAATGAATCCAGTTCATATAAGTCATTCTCCTTCTTCTCGACAAAGAATCATAATATACATCCAGTTCTATTCGACTACTCTCCACACTTGTCAATGTGGAAAAAGAAAATGTCAGGGTGTATAGAGTAGGGTTTGGGCACGGGCTGGGTCGAGCCCAAATTTGAAGGAACCAGACTGGAACCAGTTAAAAATGAAATGGGGCAAGCCGAGTTGGGTTTTGAGATTTCTGAATTTGGAATCGAACCTTACCTGGGCTGTTTAAAATGGGCCAATTCGATCCGAGTCCACATGTACAATTATAATTTTTTTTTTGTCAGCACAGATGGGACGACCTCATTGAGGTCGTCTTCCTCATTAAAGCTTTGTTTGCATGAAGAATTTACTCTTCTACATATGAGCTCATTCACTGACCAGCATATGCTATTAAATCTCCAACTTGCTTGCCTGTTTAGTCTTATTCTCTTCACAAGCCTTCCTGCAATCAGTTTTGATTTCATTTAAAAATAAATAAGGCAAATCCATTTCTAATATTCAAGAAAGTGATGGGGTGATGTTGGTAGCGACGACAGTGCTATGGTCGAGGAATCAAGATGAGTGGTGCTGTCGAGGAATCAAGATGAGTGGTGCTGTCGAAGAATCGAGATGGTTGGTGCCGTCGATGAATCGAGATGGTTTGTGCCGTCGAGGAATCGAGATGGTTGGTGTTGTCGATGATGAGGATGATGATGATGCTCGGTTAACCAGAGATCTAGACGCTGATAAAGAGGTGGTGGTGGTTGTTGCGACGATGATGGGGTGACAATGATGGATCAATGGTCTAGGTTTAGGTGATGTCGTATAGGAAGATAGAGTGGATTTAGAAATATGAGTGTAGTGTGGGACTCGGGAAGGGATGGACTAGGTCAGAGAAACAATCTCATCTGATAGTTGATATTGGATAATTGTTCATCATTGAATCTCAGTTATTGATTACATTTTACACGGGCCAGTTGGGGACCCCGTTAATCTAAATATTAGGACTCGGCCCGCCCCTTAAGTAACGCCCCGCCCTGGCTTGCTCTATTCTGTTTATCCTTTAAAAAAGTTGGACCCACCCTGAACCTTGATAACCCGCTCTGATCCGCGGGTCTTCTACCCGTTTTCCCACCCCTAACATAGAGTGGTGTGGGTCACTGTGGACCGACCCTATGAATAAGATACCAAATTTTATTATATATACTGGTTTTGTTCATAAAAAATAAAAGTTGTGTCATTTTGTTTATTTTTGTTATTATCATCTAATTGTCTTGTCCATAACCTCTTGCAATAAACTAAATTATTCGTGACTATTATATACTATAATGCATACAAAAATATAGATTGTGGAAAGCTGGAGAGAACCATTGGGTGAATTCAAGGGCCAAGTCAACAACACTCTCGCTCAATCAATCAATCTCTCACTCTTTGTTTTTGTTAAGGGAACTTTAACGAAAAGCTTCCAGTATTGTTCACTTTAATGAAAAACCACATTTTTACACTAAAAAGTCAATCCTCGTACTATTCACTTTACCCTTTATTTTATCATTATTGTTAAAATTCAAAGATTTCAAACCCTTTTCATTATTTTTCCTTTTATATTTTCCTTCATTTCGTGCGACTACTTTAAAGTCGATATAGGGGAGAGAAAATGTTTAAACCTGAGACACTTTGGATTGAGTAGAAATAAATGCCATATCTACTAAAACAACCCACCACTTATAAGGACCGTGTAAGATTGTGGGATTATTATTATTATTATTATTATTATTATTATTATTATTTTAAACAAACAATATTATCTATACTAAGTAGGAATGGGTGAGCTTAGCCTTACAATGGGCTAGCAACGAAGACCTCTCACTTACAAGTGAAGAGAAATACAACTAGACCGTAGTAAAGATTAATTTCTGTAGGAAAGACATATCATATTTGGCTAGGCTAGGTGACTTTGTGAAATTTTAAATAGGTAGTAGAACAGTTACTATAATGAAAATATAAACACAGAATGAAGATGGCAAGGCATATATCACATTTGCATATGATTAAGCATATTCTTTATTCGGCCATATCGCTATAACCATTTATATATTCATACCTCAAAGCTATATATGCTGGATTGAACGTGTCCAAAACTTGCCCGTCTATAGATTTTGACGTTTTGTTTTGCTTTGCTGCTATTTGATTAACAGACAACAATCCCAAGCCAATGTCGTGACTTTTTTTTACCAACTATCAACATATTTTTCAAGTATCTGACCCGTATGGATTGTTTTTGTGCAATGGCAAACTTTAATTATCAAAGCGGTTGTCAAATTTGTTCACCAAATAATATAATAGCATTTCAAATTTGAACTAACTTCGACTGTAATTTTCTTTTTTTTTTTTATCAACCAAGATTTTCAATATAACAGCCAAAAAAGCAAAATAGAAAAAAAAAACAACATAGCAATGCTTCGTTACACAGCAGGCTCCCACACGAGTTACGCAACACCGAAGCATCACTAATCTAGCCACAAAGACACCAAAAGAAAGGTAGACGGAGTACTTAAGCTCTGACTAACCTTGATTTACATTACTTCGACTGTAGTTTGTTTCTAATGAAATACACATTATCTGCTAGGGAATCTAGCATATTGTTTTTATTAGTTAACCAAAGATACTGATCACATGATGCAATCTTAAATCCAACCCACAATCCCTAATCAAATTTAGAAGTCGAAGCACGCTTATTGCTTGCAACAAATGTAGCAATACACTCACACACACACAAATTATGAATGCCGTAAACCAACAGAGCGAATTCATGTTATTCACCCAATTGCATGTGAATCAAAACACATGCAAAGATGCAAGATCTCTTAGAAAATGGGACCCCTGGCCATTTTACAATCACAGCTTCCCCACATGTAGTCACATGATGTGTATGGCATGCCATCACAATTGTCACACCAAATTGCCGGAAAATGCCATATTTATTTGTAGAAAAAGACACTATTAATCCACCATTAATCCAATCTTTCTTCCCTCTCTAAATGGTTTGAAACGTAAAGGTTAAAAAAAAGGAAGAAAAATCATTACCCAACTCAAAATTCAGTACCTTTGGGTTTGAAAAATACTAGACAAGTCACAATCCCACTAAACAAAATACACTGTTTAACCACCATTAACTCAACCACCATGGGGTGACTCAATGGTGGGGGATGAATTCCAGACCCGTATTCTACACGACACACCCTGGATTTGATTCATGTCGCTGGTGAGATCGTAGGATGGTGGCGAGAGGGAGGCTGAAATGCCTCTGTGAATCTTCCCGACCTTCAAAATGATGGATTGCTTGGTTCCCTTTTAAAATAAGAGAGGCACCATTAACTCAAAATTCGGTCATATATAATTCAAATTTTGAGGCCATTTTGGTGCAAAAGGATACATTCTCATTAATGGATTTTTAGTTTGGAGTCTAAAATTTTTGGGGACCAAGATGAAACTACAGTAAAAGTCAATTCTAAATCTTATACATTAAAAAATGAACCAAGTCACAATTTTACTAAACAATTGAGGACATATAAAGTTATGAATAATAATTGTGTTCCACTTATGGGAGAATCTATTTCTCTCCCATTGTTTATAATTAACGTATCTTCACTATACAAACCTCATAATCGGAACCATTTATAATCATAATTCAAATTGTTGCGACCATTTTGGTATGTAAGGAAAGGATACCTGTCTTATATTCCTCTAGAAAAGGAACAAAAGGCTTAACCAAATGTTTTTGTTTTCTGTTTTTTTAGTTCAAATAAGAGAAAAAGGGGAGAACAAAAGAAAATTAATAGTTACATGAAAAACTGAAAAAACAGTTTTGACTATTGTTTAGTTGTATGCATGTATATTCACCCTCCTTTCTTTTTGACCTCTATTATCTCTCATGTTCCCTCCTTTCTTTAACCAAAAAAACTAAAACAAAAACAAAAGTAAAACACTGATTCCCAACTACCCTTATATACACACACACACACACCAACACAAGCAAAGCACCAACAAAAATTCAAACACTTGAGAACCAAAACTTGCTCATCATCTCTTTCAAAAAAGAAAAAAGCTTGGTCATCATCTCAATGGCAGAGCTAGAGAACCCAAGAGTGATGACAAAGATCATAACTTTTCTCTCTTCTCTGGTTCAAAGAGTGGCGGAATCGAATGACCTCAACAGCCATTTCCAACCCCAGAAAAGCTCGGTCTTCCATGGTCTAACTAGACCCACCATTTCAATACAGAACTACCTAGATAGGATTTTCAAGTATGCCAATTGCAGCCCGTCTTGCTTAATTGTTGCGTACGTTTATCTGGATCGGTTTTCGCAGAGGCAACCCTCGTTGCCTATCAACTCATTCAACGTTCATCGGTTGCTGATTACGAGTGTCATGGTGGCTGCAAAGTTCATGGATGACATGTAAGTCCTGAAGTTGAATTTTACTAGCTCATGAGCACAATTATTCGACAAAAATTAAAAAAATAAATAATCTGTTATAAAGGTATTCAAAAAGATTTTGCAATTGTTTTGGTGGCCATACATTCACTTGCATCCTGTCCATCAAATTATTCAACTTTTAGATACTATATATATGCTTCATGCATGAATGTAGATGAAAAAAGAAAATGAATTTCATTGTGTTTTTCTTTGATGGGTTTTACCTTGTTTAGCGTTCTGTGTTTGTGGTATAGAATTCTCACTACTGTTTTCTGATCCGGATTTTTGCTTACATTCCGGCTTTAGTGATCTTCATAAATAAAAAAAATAAAAAATAAAAACCTTTTAATTACTTGAAAATAAAAATAGAGGCAGTTAGCTCATAGACGGAACTTGATCCCTCATTTTAATTAAATGGAAAATTTTCAGAACATAAATGTATAACCTTTTGGTTTGGGTTGTAATGTCTCCAACAATGTTCTAAAATCCAACTAAGTCCAGCCATGTGATACCCTGGCTTTTCCTATATAAATGGAGTGTCGACCTAGGTGCACATGGTGACCTAATCTGGTAAGTTTTGGTCAATTATATAAAGTCAATAACATAATATGGGGAAAAAAAATCGGGCGTCCCTGGCGGATTATGTTCATACGAGTGTGATCACATGATGACTGAGATACTTCACATGGAGATATATCCTTGGTAAATAGAAAAGAATGTCTTCTTTATATGCATATCATAAGCCTCGTAGTCAAAATTTCTCTAATGTTTTTGTAATGATAATGTTATTTTTTTTATGTTGAAGAATTAACTAATATCTATTTTATTTATCTGGTGTGAAATTTCAGGTACTACAACAATGCATATTATGCAAAAGTCGGAGGAATAAGCACAATAGAGATGAATTTTCTTGAAGTGGATTTCCTGTTTGGTTTGAGCTTCAACTTAAACGTGACTCCCTCAACCTTCACCACCTACTGTTCAAATCTCCAGAGAGAGATGCTTCTGTTGCAACCACCTCTAGATTCTGCAGATTCTTCTCTTACTTTAGGCAAATCACCAAAGCTCCAATTGTGCTTTGATGAGGATGAAACCTCCCATCAGCAACAACAACAGCAGCAGCTAGCTGTTTGACATTAAACCCTTAAAAGGGTGTCCAAAAAGTAGTTGTTGAGGTAGTGATTTTTGTAATTTTCTGATATTGTTGGCCTGGCAAAATGAACATTAGATTTTTGTGTACTTCTTTTCTCTTCTCTTTTCTTTATGATTTTTTAGACCATCCTTGGCTGTAAGACAATCCATTTTACTTTTTACATGACGACGTAACAATATGTCTTGAAGTGGTGCTATCCACACACTTCTCTTTATCTTTTATACATCCTCTCAATTTTTCAATTGTCGGATCGAACGAATTGAAAAGTATCAAAAAACAAAAATTAACAACAATGTATAGAAGGTAAAAAAAGGTGAGTGAATAACACCATCTTAATTATTTACCGTATAAACGTCATAACCGGAACTACTCTTTCTCTTATCATCATCATCCTCATCATCCAAAGATAATTTGTTATAAAATTTAACTTAATTTAGAAACCATTTAGTCTTTCATTTGTATCAAACAAATCGACAATTGTGGTATCCTTATGATGAATAATCAAATTGTTTGATTTATATGGATGATTAATTCATCTCCAAATCAAATGAATTTTTAAAGAAATGTTCTTAAGATATTCACAAAGAGAATGAACAAATCTGATTACAACATTTATACATTAAAATAACAGCATATTGTTCTTTAAATATGTAAAGAGGCTGTCATATTTTTTAGTTTTGTAGTTGAGATTTTTTAGAATGTTGAGATTAGTCTTTGAATTTACAGTCCGGAAAGCAATGCCTCTAAATTGGCTTTAATGGTTGATATATACTCCTTTCGTTCTTATCCATGAATGTTTAGGATTCTTGTTTTAACCTAGGGTTTGGCACCAGAAGATCCATAGCCGGCCATGCAATGCAAGGCAATTTGCTGATATTTACTTGGTCACGATTTGGAAGGAATGAGTGGTGAATTTTAAACCTAATTTGGTGACATGGGTAGGTCCGGCTCACCATAAAAATAATAGAATAATAGTGTACAAAAGAGTACTGTTTTATTTTTATTGTAGTTATATTTAGTGTTGACAGTTGTAATTGTTGGACAGTTGTTTTGATCTTGAGATAGGAACAATGAACATGTGCAACCCCTGGGCCACTGTTGAGAGAGAGAGAGAGAGATCACACTAGCCAAAACAAATAACAAAATTGGTACTGAGCTGTACAATATGTCATCAAACATTATGTTATTTTGTAAGACTACTAATCTGGACGATAAACATTCAATTGAGTTGTAAACGTTTGACGAGTTAACTTAGAGAATGTAAGTTTGTTGTCGAAATATTTTTTTTTACATTAATTAATTTACTATTTTATGTTGTTAGACTGTTAATTTAAGCGACTGTATGAATTCATTTATCAAGAGAACAAATTGATGGTCTAAGTTATGCATTATGACTACAAAACTATGTCCTTTGTCTAAACGACAACATGTTGGCATGTGCAGGGAAAGAGGATAGAAACAGGCATGTCTTGTCATCTTAGTTATTTGTCTATAAATTGAGACACGAATGATGCTCGGCCTTTGGCCAGCTAGTTGTATAATCACTAGAAAGTTATCTTGAATTTGTTCTGTAAAACACAATAAATTCTGAGCTGAGATGTATTGTATTTGTAATTCCAACCCCATTCGCTACTTATGGATCACTGTACTATGGGAAAAACTTTCCTAAAACAGTTTCATATTACTTTCTTTGCTCTTTAATGCTATATAGCATTTGATGTTACGAGTTTTTTAACCATCATATTCGATTTCCAGAACTATTAAATCTTCTATTCTCAATTTCAGTTATTCATTTTTCATATCATTCAATATTCCTTCTACTTCTCTTTTCACATAATTCAGTAGTGATTTGGTACTGAGGTGTTTTTATAAAAAAATGGGTATAAAAAAAACTGAGTTCAAAAAGGTGTTTGGTAAACACTTTAAAATAGCTTATTTTCACAATTTTGAGTGAAAAAAAGCTGAAAATGTGAAGCAAAAAAAATGAGCTTATTCTCACAGCACAGCAGAAGTAGTTTTTTTTTCAAAGCACAACAATACCAAACCAGCCCTTAGATTCGCACAATATAGTCACTTGAACGAAACAGAGAGCCCAAAACTATAACACAAAGAAGTAGGCCCAATCGAAAGTTATATAAGGCCATCTCCAACCAAAGGCTGGCCAGATGGCTCGTTTTAGCCTTCTGGCCCTCCAAGAAATTAATATTTTAATGAACAATACATGGCTATATTTCTTAAGGCCATCTTCAACCGAGGGTTGGCCAAAGGGCTTCTTTTAACTCTCTGGCCCTCCAAGATATTAATATTTTAATGAACAATGTTGATGCACAAAATCAGTGAAGACTTTGGTACAACAGAAAGTTCAAGTTTAGTGACCTTCGCTAGATTGCTCCGGTCACTAATGTGGATAAGTATGTAAATGGGAAGAGACAGAGGAGCAAACACAGGATGTACGTGGTTCACCCAAGTTGAGGCTACGTCCACGGAGTAGAGGAGTTCTTATTAGTAGTGAAGGGTTTTCACAAGTACACA
>JAOTRO020000035.1:1697442-1714960 GCA_028566515.2 Pyracantha coccinea | reverse complement strand
TATCGGTTCCACGCAATAGCCGGCATGTACTTTTTAGTGGGACCTAAGCCTTTCCCATTTGGAGGTTTGACTTTTCCTCTTATTACTCTTGTCAAGTAACAAAAGATAGAGGATGCGCAAAAATAAAAGCCCTTGACTTTTTAGGCCAGTAAATTTTATTTTGATGCACAATATTTGGATTGATTTCCCTTATCCTGTATGTTGTAATTTATCCTTGATTATAAGAGTGTAGGAAAGGAAAGATATTGTATAGGCTACTTACTAAGATCTAAATTGTTTCATGTATAATGTATAACTTTTGTACCAATTTAAAGTGGTAGTATACATAAATATTCAAATTTCAATTTGATATCAGAGCAAGTTGTTATTCATTTGAAGTCTTACAGCCACATGTGCTCCACATCGCTTGATTTGTGTTGTCCACATGCTAGGCTTGAAAATTCGACACACGAGAGGAGGCGTGTTGAGAGTCAATCCTACATCGGAAAACGAGAGACCTTGCAAGTTATGTAATTGGGCTACTTCCATATAACAATTGGTTTTATGATGGAACATTTGCTCCCCTCGCCAAACTTGGCACTATTCGTCTCTTGTTTTCCGTGGCAACCACTCAAAATTGGCATCTCCACCAACTCGACAGAAACAATGCCTTTGTGCATGGCGACCTTGACGAGGATGTATATATGACAGTTCCACTGGCTTCGGACGAAAGGGGGAGGCACATATATGTAAATTGCATAAATCACTACATGGTTTGAAGCAATCATCCCACCAATGCTTAATTAAGCTTTCGACATCCCTCCAACGTGCAAATTTTGGACAATCCAAGGCCGACTACTGGCTCTTCGTTCGTACCATTGATGGAGCCAATGAAGGCTCACTAGGGGCAGATGCTCCCATTCAAGTAATTTGTTTATTTAGTTGCAGACTATAATTATATAATATACACGTGTTATCTTTGAAGAAAATATATGTATTTAATATCTAACATACGTTCATACTACTTATGCTACATATCAAATATTATATGAGCAAAATTGCTCTTGTTCTATCATTCAAACCGAAAAACCGCTCTCCCATCTTTCATTTATTAATATTTTTCTCATCATTTTGCCACTTTCCATTACTATATGGAAATTTTTGTAACATTGGAATACATCATCATTTGAAATCATCTCTATTATCATATTGGGTATAAATCATACTATAATAAGGTTTTCTTAGTTTTTTTTTTTTCGGATTGCCCCCACCAAAATAAATTTCTAGCTCCATCCCTAGTCTGCACACAAGGTTATTGTCGTGCTTGTTTTACGTCGAGGATATTATCTTGGTATGCAACAATTTGAAGATACTCAAGCTACCAAAATGTTTCTCAAAGAGATGTTCAAGTCGAAGAGTCTCAAACGCCTAAAGTACTTTCTGGGCATTGAGGTTGCAACGTTAAGCAAAAGGATTGCTATTTCCCAGAGAAAGTATGCGTTGGAAATTCATGAAGACACCGGGCTTCTTGGTGGGAAGATAGCGCCAAGTCCCATGGAAGAAAATTTATCACTTAGCAAAGACGATGGAGAATATATTTTAGACCCTTCGTCATATCGGAAACTTGTTGGTTGACTCATTTACTTGACTATCACACGGCCCGACCTAGTATATCCATTCCACATACTAAGCCTCTTCGTGGACAAACCAAGTACATCACACTTAGAGGCAGCACACTGGGTCTTGCATTACATCAAAAGCACACCTGGACAAGGTTTGTTCTTCTTCGCAAAAAGTCCAATCCAATCAAATGCATTTTGTGAGGCGGATTGGGTTAGGTGCCGTGGTACTCGCTATTATTTACTGGGTATTGTGTGTTCCTTGGAAAGTCATTGGTCTCTTGGAAAACCAAGAAACAAGCCACCGTTCTCACGGTCAAGTGCTGAAGTAGAATACAGATCCATAGCAGCAACGTGTTGTGAAATTATTTGGTTAAAGTCCATTCTACACGACTTGGATTTTGACATTTGTATCCAGTGAAATTGTACTATGACAGCTAGACCACCCTCCACATTGCCTTATATCTTGTGTTCTATGGACGGACTAAGCATGTAGAAATCGACTACCATCTTGTATAGGAAAAGGTCCAAAGTGAAATTATCACAACGGCGGCTGGCTCACATATAAACTTCATAGCAACCAGCAGACATGTTCACAAAGTGATGGGCCTTTCACAATTTACCATGTTACTTCGCAAGTTGTGAATTATCAACGTACATTCCAACTTGAGGGGGAGTGTTAAGAATAAGAAATGATTTGGTATTGATTTCCCTAATTCTGTATATTGTAATTTATCCATGAATCCATGATTATAGGAGTGTAGGAAAGGAAACATATTGTATAGGCTAATTACTAGGATCTAAATTGTTTCCCGTACAGTATATAATTCTTACCAATTCAACGTGGTAACATACACAAAAATTCCAGTTTCAATAGTTCCAATATAACGATCTAGTATTTTTGTCCACTTGAAAATGTGAGGTCTTATGTTTCATATCAATTATTTGCAGAATTATTGTGAGAGTCAACAACAGTCTCTCATTTACCAAGATCTCTCATGCACACTGCAAATTATCGTTCAAAATGATAATTGTGGCATACTCAAGGTTCTAAAAGGCGTTAGACATTAGTAGGATGGTGGGCAGGACCTAGCTCCTAAGCGTCTAGGCGGGAACCACTCAAGGAACCAGAAAAAAACTGCTGGCAACTCACTTCATGTATCATCTGTCTCTGAGACTGCTCTTGTGGGTGCTAAAGAGCCGGCTCTGCCCTCGGCTGATGAAGCTAATTCAGGTACCCCTAGTTGTGTTTTGACTATTTACTCGTATAACACTAATTTTGTTTTGATTGATCATTCGGGGGTGACAAATCATATGACTTGTGATCTCGGAGTAATCGAAGATCTTTGCACATCCACTCAATTAGGGGAGGGCTTTATTTCTCTTACAGATTCATTGATTGCAGATCCAGTTTTTCCAGGCGATTCTCACATGGAAGATAATTGGTATGGTACTAGGAAGGGTAAGCTCTACTACTTGGACTTGACCCAAACAAAAGTTGATGAGTTGGGTCAAGCGTTCAAGATGAATACTGCATCTGAGAAACAGAGATTAGAAGTATGGTTTTGGCATCAACGTTTATGCCATGCTTCTTTTGGATATCTTAGAAAGTTATTTCCTTTGTTATCTTTTAGTTTTAGTGATTCGAGTTTCAAATGTGATGTTCATGAACTTGCAAAAAAACCATCAGGTTTCATTCCCTTCAAGTATGATAAAAGTGACCCACCGTTTATGATCATTCATTCCGATCTACTTCTACTAGCTCTAGATGGTTTGTTTCTTTTATAGAATTGCACACATATGACTTGGATGTGTCTTATGAAATCTAAAAGTGAATTGTGCTCTATGTTCCAGCAGTTCCACAAAATGGTGGAAACCCAGTTTGATGCTAAAATTAAGGTTTGTCGTTCAAATAATGGAGGAGAATCTGTTAATTATGAGCTTCAAAAGTTTTTCACAGGATAATGGTATTGAACACCAACGCTCGTGTCCTTATACTCACGTAACAAAATGGAGTAGAAGAACCAACACTTACTGAAAGTTGTTTGTGCCTGTCGTTTTGGAGCTCACATGCCTCGATCTTTTTTTGGGAAGACTGTCTGCTCTGCTGCATATCTTATCAACCTAGTTCCCTCCAGTGTTCTACAGTTTCAAACACCACTCCAAACTGTCACTCATCATTGCAAGTTACCTTCCACCTCCAAATCTTGCACCATGTGTGTTTGGATGTGTGGTGTTTGTTCATGTTCCTAAGAGCAACCGAGTAAACTGGATCCATGTGCTTTGAAGTGAGTTTTTCTTGGATATGCTCAACATAAAAAAGGGAGGAATTAATCATTGGTGCTCCCCACAGTGGAATTTGCCTCTTCTTTGCTCCCTGCCTCTGGGCATTAGTAAGCCAAAGGATAGATTGATCTGGCATTTCAACTTGAAGGGACTTTTCACTCTTAAGAGTGCTTATTATGTTGCTCTCAGTTGGTTAGAAGAGGCTCATGATGTAGCTTCTTCTTCCATCAATCCAAACCCTTGTGAAATTCTGTGGAAAAAATCTATGGGAAACAAGGGTGAAGATGTGTGCATGGAGATTGGAGAATCTGTTGAGATATCATTCCTAGTGGGGAGAATTTGGTGAGAAGACATGTTGGGACAGATCGCTTTTATGTGCTCTGGTTTTCAAGGATAAACAGCCCTTCACCTCATGAAGGATTGTCCCTATGCTATTTGTGGATGGATTTCGAGGCCACTGGGGTACCCTGACAGAGGAGTGCAATTGAACTCGATGGCAGATGGGCACTTCGCTTGGCCTTGAAGCTAAGTTGGGCAAATTTCAACCTCTGCTGGTGGTTTGGTGGCCAGTTTGGGGCTCCAGGATGACGTCCTATGGAATGCAAAGATGGTTCGACCAGTATCTCCATCTCTCGAGCAGTTAGCCGGTGGCAGAACTACATAAGTTTTTCTCTCACAGGGAATCTGCTAGTGTAAGAGGCTGGGAGATCTGTAAGTGAGTGCCACTCCATGCAGGCCATCTAAATATTAATGCTGACGTTTTTAATATACATAATTTGATCACATATTGCACACTTGAGTAAACAACACAACAAATATTGCGCACTTTTTCTGTCAGAAAAGAGAAAGTAAACAATAACCTTACAATTAAGTAAACAACACAATAAATATTGCACACTTTCTCTCTGAAAAGAGAAGGAAGCACCCGGAAAGAGAACGAGGGATGGAAAGAATGAACAAAGTGTAAAATAAGCTCTCAATGAGAGAGAGAGGTTAAAGGACGCTACAGATGCTCAATTTCCTCTTTTGCTTCTCGGACTTTGGAGGATAGAGAGCCAACTTGATAGCTGCGTCAAAAACAGTCTTCACGTTCTGCAATTTTTAACAATAATTTTTCAACTCATCAGCACAAGCGACAAGACCTAGTGACAGATTACTAGGGTCGATTTCAATTTAGTACCATAAGTTTTGCACCGAAGAGCACCGTTTATACACGCTTTCAATTTGGACACTTTAGTAACCTTACTCCGCGAGTCAACAATGTGTACAAATTATTACCATGTGTATAGACATGAACTTCGGTGCAAATTTCGGAGTAATAACTGAAATTAATCCTGCGGTTCCTGAAGAAGTTCCTCAAGAAGACCATGTATTGACTTGAACATAAAAGAACCACATTTTTCTTTCCATGTTTATCTTCTGTGAATTTCATAAGCGCGCACACACACGTGTGTGTGTGTGTATTTGTGAGACATACATGCTGTTTCTTTGAGCTGCACTCTATATACGACACAGCACCTATTCGCTTCTTCAAATCTTCACCCTAAAATATTTGAAAAAATGCAGAAGAATAATTAAATTAGATTAAAATAAAATAAGAAAGTTTCCCAAAAGTGAATTTTGTGTCATATTAATGCAATTCCTTAGCAATGACACAAACGGCATTAAAAAGGACCAAAGTAGCTGAAGTGGAAATCTACCTGTTGTGTAGAGATGGTACCTGCCCCGGGGTAATCCATTAGGAATTGTTTGTCTTCCCTCAGATCTGCCCTAGCAAATAAACCATAAGTTGTTGAAAAACAGGAAAGACATAAACACAGAGAAATTAAAAAAACAAGAGCTGCTCCGCTGCGTTCAAATTTTAACCTTTAGGGCTCTTCAACGGATAAGCCTCTCAAAAGTTTATTTCGTGGCAAAAAACACTTAACACTGTTTCGAGAAAAATACTCCTAGACTCAACTGGACTCGACATTTACAGCATTCTCCATTATTTAGAGCATAGAGAAATTTATAAACGAAAAAGAAACATAAACTAGATCACTCCAATTTGCAGAGGTAGCAACTGGTAGTGGAAAGAATGGATTACCTAGTTTTGTCCCTACAAGAATGATAGGCACTGATGGGGCATAATGTCTTAGCTCAGGGATCCACTTCTCCACCATAACAAGAGGAGAAAAGAAAAAGAAAAAGAAAAAGGAGAGACAGAAAACAAGAATCCGATTAGTATATACATTTGGTACATGCAATTTAGAAAAAGTGAATCTTAAGATGAATTTTATAGCTAAAGTAGAGAAAAAAGAAACTCACTTTCTTTGATATGTTCTCATAGCTTGGCCTACTTATGAGGGAAAAGGCAAGAAGGAACACATCAGCTCCTCTGTAACTAAGAGGCCTCAATCTGTTGTAATCTTCTTGACCTGCAAAATTAATTCACACAGATAGAACATCATAATATATATATAATTTGGAAAAGCTTAATTCTGATTTTCTTTGTTTGTTACAGGCATTTTTTCTCAAATATATGTAAAACATTTCAGTTTTTCATACGGTATGAGCTCCTCTGATTTGCCGAATCTGAAAGAACCTTTTAGGATCTCATACGGTAATGCTCATTCACTCCACCGTTTTCTCTTTACAAAAAGCTTGGCTTCACACATTTCGCTAATTTTAATTCTTTTAAACAACTCTACTTTTGCAAGCGGCTATCAGCATTTACGAAGTGAGTAAGAGCATCTACCTCAACATTAGAGGTCCTAAGTTTGGTTCTCTCCTCCTAGCTTGCATAAAAAAAACTCTAATTTTAAAGAATTGGCATTCATATCCTACTTATTAGGATGAACGCTTTACAATTTATTCTTTGTTTTATTGCGAAGAACACATGGTTCATGGATGCAGACTGAAAAATGATGCTGACAGATATATAGGTTTTAGATAGTTTGTTAGTTTTAGTCGCATGAAGCTGAAAGATGCTGTCTTAAGCCGTTTTAACTAAACCAAAATGAATTATCAGATACCTTTGTGATGCTAAAATAAAACAAAAGTATCAATAATTGTCATAAAAAAATTGGCAGAAAACTGAAGTACAAGCTAGCAACCAAAGTTCAAAATTCCCATTCAGCATGCAAAATATAAATGAGAGAGAGAGAGAGAGAGAGAGAGAGAGAGAGAGAGAGAGAGAGAGAGAGAGAACCAGCAGTATCCCAGAGACCCAAATTTACAGTCTGCCCATCAACCAAAACGTTGGCACTGAAGTTGTCAAAAACAGTTGGAACATAATCCTGTTAATTAAAAAGAAAGATCATGTATGACTGTTGAGAAAACAAGAAAATAATGGGAAACAAATATGAAAAATTCAATGAAAATGACAAAGGAAAAAAAAGATGCATAAAGGGGTTGAAGGTAAGAAAGTATATACAGTAGGGAAAGTGTTGCTAGTGTAGGAGATGAGAAGGCATGTCTTTCCAACGGCACCATCTCCAACTGTCACACATTTGATGAACTTTGATGTTGATGCTGCTGGAGGTGCTGCACCTGCTGCTGTTGTTCTAGCATTAGCATTAGCATTAGCCATATGCCTGGCTAGCTACACGTGTGCTTAAATTAAAGTGACAAAATGATTAAACCCCAATCTCTATATCACCCTCAAATGTTTTTCTTGGAGAAAATCAAGAATACAATTGAGAGAAGACTCAGTTTTTCTCTCTCATTATGTGAAGGTTGTTAGAGAGAGAGAGTGAGACTTGCAACAAAAGTTTTCTTAGAGCTTTTTGAGAGGAAGGGAAAGATGGTTTGATTATTGAGATCACTTTAATTTGAGCTGTCATAGAGGCAAAAGGAGGCAAAGGAAATGAAAGGCAAACCCACATTGGAAATAAGTCATAATCTTAATACTTGTGTCCCTCCCTCATGGAGGAGCTTACTTGTCTCCCCTCCTTTTGAGATTAACTTAGCTTTATCATACAACCATTAGAAATGGAGCTGTTCATTCTTTTTATCATCTAAAGATCTTTTTTTTATACATAATTATCCAATTTGAAGATCATTTAGCCAGAATGCTGCGTATGAATGACTAAAAGATCTTCAAATTGAATGACTTTTTGCATAGATGATTTTTAGATGATAATAAAGAGAATGAACAATTTTGATTATGATATTTATACGATAAAGATATGTTAGTCATAATGAGAGGGCAAAGTGGATTCTCTCAAGGAGAACACAAGTATTATCCATCTTAATTAAATAGAGTGCGTGTGAGTAATACAGCCTCCATTTCAATTTCCCGGCTACTTGCCTTTGACATTTCATATTCCCTTATGTTCTGTGCCTAATACAATTTACTGTCTACCGTTTACTGTTTTTCACTTTTAGGGGGTTAATGATGCAATTAAGATGGACTTATCTCCAAGAGATGCTGTAAAACAATTAAAATTTTATTTTAGAGAGTCAAATTCAAAATAAGCATTATTGTCCAAAAAAAGAGTTAAATTTAAAAAATTCAAAATGAACAGTCACTCTTTAAATTTACCGAGTGATTATTTATTAACTAAATTTGTACACTAAATTTTGTATACCAAATGATGTAATTATTATTGATTGAATTATTACTTAAACATTGATAATTTTCTTATTAATAGTGGTAAATGTCCTTAACCCCATCATCTATTCTCGTTGATCTAAAAACAAAAGGTATGTTCCTACAGCATTGTTTAAAAATCATCTCCTCTGCTCCATTTTAAGTACTTAATGAAGGGTTTGGTTTTTCTCCTAATCCATTCTCTCCTAATCTGACCTAGTCTTTTAATATCAACCCTTCATAAAAATCCAATGGTTGCAATTAAATATTAATCTTTTTCATAAAACATTGACATTTTTACATTTCCTAAACCAATTTTTAATAAATTGTTTTTATTATTTCTCTTTTTTCTGTTGAAAATCTTCTCTCTTCCCCCTCACCATAAATCACAGGCATATAGGGTGTGCAATTTATTATGACGAAAGTGAATCTCTTATCTCTCTCCCTTTTCCTCTTCATCCGTGAGCATGGCTGCAGTAGTGTCAATGCTATGGGTACCATTGCAGACTCAGTCCCAGAATAAAAAAGAACTTCTCAAACCATTTAGGGATTAAATGTGTATGGGTTTGTACCAAAAAATGATCAATATTAGACCATAGTTCTGTTGGATTTGACATTAAATCAACATGCCTAAACTAAAACAAGAATCAAATAAGGATTAGGATATCTTGGACGCAAGATATTTAGATTTGTGTTTCCTAGTTGGTATGGGATTTGGTTTTAGTATAGGATTTGGTTTCCTATATTTTAGGGACTTTGTGTAAACATATGACATCTATTAGTATAAATGGATGGATGTGGGATAGAGTTTTGTATGTGAAAATTGTGAGAAGCATAAGTTTGTATACTTGAGAACACTTTGTGTTTATGAGTTCTCTTGTATTTGTTGGTAATCAATAAAGCTTCCGTTGTTAGAGATGTACTCCTATATTGGAGGAACTCTGAAATCATTGTGTTTTGTTTTATTGCTTGATTGCTTTTTGGTTTAGTTTAAAACAAGTGGTATCAGAGCTTAGGTTCTTACGTGGGTTGTGATTATCAAGCAATGACGAAGACTGGTGATTCTACTAGTGGTGATGATGTTGAAGAAAAGTCTGGCACTAGTGGAACCAAGACGACGATTTGGAGTGCTAGGTTTGAAATTGAGAAATTTGATGGAACGAACAACTTTGCTATGTGACAATGTGAGGTTCGAGATGTCCTGATACAACAAGGTTTGGTTGTTGTGTTAGGAGACATGTTGTTTTCGATGAAAAAAGAAGAATGGGAAAGATTGAATGCTTATGCATGTTCTACAATTCGGCTATGCTTGGGAAAGCAATAGAAGTATGGTTTGATGAACATAACTTCTGCGAAGGAATTGTGGGCTGCATTGGAGACAAAATATATGAAGAAGAGTACAGAGAATCGATTGCATCTTAAGAGCAAGTTGTACAGGCTCCATTATGAAGATGATTGGACATCTAGAAGAGTTTAACAAGTTCTAGCTTAATTGACAAATCTTGAAGAGATAATCAAAGATGAAGACAAGGCCTTGATCCTGATGAACTCATTGCCTGAATCCTATGAGCCTTTCGTGACTACTTGGATTTATGGCAGGAAGACAATTAAGTATGATGAAGTCTCAAGTGCTCTTATGAACCATGAGGTGAGACATCTTGACATGCAAGAAAGGAATAACTCTGAAGCTTTGATGGTGAGAGGGAGATCGAAAGAACATAAAGGTTTGTACAGGAAAAATAGTAGGTCTCCTACTAGAGGAGTCTCAAAGAACAAGAAGTTCTTGGACAAAGATGAGTGTGCTTTTTGTCATGAAAAAGGACACTGGAAGAAGGGCTGCCCTAAAATCAAAGAAAAGACTAGAAAAATGAAGGATGACACAAAAGAAAATATGGTTGAATTTGAGGATGAGGAATTTGTCTATGCCCTAACTACATCGAGCACTGTGGATTGTATGAAAAAATGGGTGCTCGACACAAGTTGTACTCATCATGTGACTTCTCAAAGGCATTGGTTTTCAAGCTTCAAAGTTATAAATGGAACTGTGTATATAAGAGATGATAACCCATGTACAACTCAAAGAATTGGAAGCATCATGATGGTGTGATTCGAGAATTGCATGGTGTAAGGTACGTCCCAAATTTGAAGAAAAAAAATTGATCTCACTAGGTACTCTTGAGTCACAAGGCTACAAGTTTTACTCCGATAACAACGTGCTCAAAGTTGCTAAAGGAGCACTTGTCATAATGAAATGGCCTCGGAATGGCTTACTTTATATGCTACAAGGAAATACTTTGGAAAATTGAGTGGCTATGGTAGCTAATGAAGTGCAAAGTGCTATAAGTGACCTGTCTGCATTATGTCACATGAGATTGGGACATGTAGGAGAAAAAGCACTGCAAGGATTGATCAAGCAAGGGTATTTAAAAGGAGAAAAAACTGGAAAGATAGAGTTCTGTGAGTACTGTGTTCTTGGCAAACAAACAAAGGTGAAATTTGTCTTGGCTGTTAGTCAAACAAAAGAGATTTTGGACTATGTTCACTCTGGTGTCTGGGGGCCTGAAAAGAATGCTTCTTTAGGTGGAAAAAATGGTTTGTATCTTTTATTGATGACTACTCTATCATATCATAGATATATATGATGAAATGAAAGGACGAGGTTCTTGACATATTTTTGGAATGGAAGAACATGGTAGATAACAAGATTGGAAAAAAGATTAAGGTATTGAGAAGTGACAATGGAAGGGAATATACCTCTGATCTTTTCTTCAAAGTGTGTAAAAGGAAGGGATTACTTGACATTTCAGTGTTAGACATACTCCATAGCAGAATGGGATTGCAGAGAGACTAAATAGGACCTTGCTCGAGAAAGTTCGTTGCATGCTATATCTCAAGCTAAGCTGCCAAAGAGATTTTGGGTAGAAACTTTGAGCTATGCATGTCATGTGCTTAATCGACTACCATCAACAACATTGGAGGGTAGAACACCCATTGAAGTGTGGTCTGGAGAACCAGCTCAGGACTACAATAAGCTACGAGTGTTTAGATGCAATGCCTACTTTCATGTGAAGGAAAACAAATTAGATCCACGAGCCAGGAAAGTTGTCTTTATGGGATTCAATAATGGTGTGAAAGGCTTTAGACTATGGTGTCTCGAGTTGAACAAGATTATAGTAAGTAGAGATGTGACATTTTATGAAAGTCACATGAAACTGAAGAAAGATGTTCAAATGGTGGAGCTTAGGGAACAAGTAATTGTGAATTCACAGCCAAGTAAGGAAGCTGTGGAAGAAGAAATACAAGGTGATCAACTTGAACATGAAGAGAGTGATCACGAAGAATAAACACCATCAAAAGAACTAAAGATACAAGATGATTGCATAGCCAAAAGGAAGGGAAAAAGAGACATATCCTTACCTGCGGGATATAAAGATTGCATGGCATGCATGGTATATGCATTGCTAGTAATTGAGGCTGAAATTCCCACTAATTTTGAAGAAGCAGTAAATAGTGAAGAAGAGAATAAATGGCATGATGCAATGGACGATGAGATGCTCTCCCTTCCCAAGAATAAGACTTGGGAATTGGTGGAGCTATCTAGATGAAGGAAAGCAATTGGCTGCAAATGGGTTTACACAAAGAAGGATTGAGTGGATGATAAGAGCTTGGTAAGATTTAAAGCTAGTGGCTAAAGGATATGCTTAGAATGAGGGAATAGATTACAATGAGATTTCTTTCTCTTGTGGTTAAGCACTCCTCCATTCGAATATTGCTTGCCCTAGTTGCACAATTCAACCTTGAATTGGTACAACTAGACGTGAAGACTGCATTCCTTCATGGTAATTTAGATTAAGATATTTATATGAGACAACCCGAGGGGTATCAAGTGAAAGGCAAAGAAAGATTGGTTTGTAAGCTCAGAAAATCTCTTTATGGTTTGAAGCAGTCACCCATGCAGTGATATTTAAGATTTGACAAGTTTATGAAGGGTCAAGACTATACAAGAAGTCACTATGATCACTGTGTTTATCACAAGAAGTTGAATGTTCGTGTACTTGTTAATCTATGTGGACGACATGCTTATAGCCTCAAGCAATATTTCGGGATTGAAAAGTTGAAGGAGAAAATGAGAAGGGAGTTCGAAATGAAGGATCTCAGTGAAGCCAAGAAAATATTGGGAATGGAGATCACAAGGGATAAACAAAAAGGTTTGGTGTGTTTGTCTCAGAAGCAATATCTTGAGAAGTTGTTACAAGAGTTTGGAGTAACAAAAGACACTAAGCCTGTAGGAACTCCAACAATATCCAAAACTGATGAAGAAAAGATGAAGATAGATGGTATTCCATATGCTAATTTGGTTGGAGGATTAATGTATGCTATGGTGTGTACTCGTTCTGATATTGCACACGCAGTTGGAATTGTTAGTAGATTCATGCATAATCTTGGAAGAGAGCATTGGAATGCTGCTAAGTGGATACTAAGGTATTTACATGGAACAAGGGACAAAAGTATTTTTTTTGAAATATGTGATGAAGGAATTGATAAGTTCTCAGTTGGATATGTGGAGTCAAACTTTGCTGGAGACTTAGACAAGAGAATATCGACGACTAGGTATGTGTTTACTATGGCAAATGGTCCTATATGTTGGAGATCAATATTACAACCAACGATGGCACTATCAACCACAAAAGCAGAGTACATTGTGACAACACAAGTTAGGATGTATATTGTGACAGCCAAAGTGCCAGCCAAAGTGGACTCGGGGTTGTTAGGAGATTTGGGTGTAGAACAACACAAGTTGGATGTATATTGTGACAGCCAAAGTGCCATTTATTTGGCCAGATATCAGGTACATCATGCTATGACTAAGCACATTGATGTACGATGTCATTTTGTGAAAGAAGTGGTAGATGAAGGTGAGATTCATCTAAAAAGGTTGCTACAAAAGATAATTCAGCTGATATGTTGACAAAGCTGGTTAATGCAGCTAAGTGCGAGCACTGCTTGGATTTGGTGTAGTTGAAGCAAGTTTGATCTTGTGATATGGTGGAGCAACGGAAGTTGTTGGATGCCTCGTTATGAATTTCATGCCAAGATGGAGATTGTTGGATTTAGCATTAAATCAACATGCTTAAACTAAAAAGGATTAGGATATCTTGGACGCAAGATATTTGGACTTGTGTTTCCTAGTTGGTTTGGGATTTGGTTTTAATATAGGATTTGTTTTCCTATAATCTAAGGACTTTGTGTAAACCTATGACATCTATTAGTATAAATAGATGGATGTGGGATAGAGTTTTGGTGTGAGAGTTTTTGAGAGGCATAGTTTGTATACTTGAGAACTTTGTGTTTGTGAGTTCTCTTGTATTTGTTGGTAATCAATAAAGTTTCCGTTGTTAGAGAGGTACTCCTCTATTGAAGGAACTCTAAAATAGTTGTGTTTTGTTTATTGCTTGATTGATTTTTGGTGTAGTGTACAACAATCATTACTTGTATGGTGGCAGCCTCCAACAATTTCATGCTTACTCTCATACTTTCTCTCAAGCCATCTTGGCACTGAGAACGAAAACAACATCCGAGACAAATAACATGTTGACATAAGTATGATTTTGTTTGATTTTGACACCAACACGTCCATGTCTGCTCACTCATTTGTGTTAATTATTTATATCGTTACTAACTCATTGAATTTTCAAAGGTTTTTGGAGGATGATCCATTATATGATTGGAGTGAGAACCTATTGGAACTTTTGGGTGTTCCAAGCACAAGCAGATTCAATTGTGTTAGTTTTAAATGAATTTCAGATTGCAAAGGCTCACCTACATCAGTTCGAGTGTAAGTCTTTTTTGTTACTATGGCGTGGGCCTGGGCTAGAGGACGATCCTCAAACACCCAAGCCTACCAAAATTTATTAGATAAAAAAAAAACTACGAGAGGAACAGGTGGCCAAAACCTCGAAGAAAAATTACAAATTGTTGATGCACAAAACCGAGTCGATCTTGGAACAACGTAAATCCGATCGTGAATCTGCAAGAAAGTGAAGAACACAAGATGTATCGTGGTTCACCCCAATGTTTGGGCTACGTCCACACTGATGTTGATATTGTTTCACTCTGAATGGTGAATATACATGAAGGCTAGAGGCAATGTGCTCTCTAGCCTATTTTCTCTCTGAGCCTCTCTGTATGTTTGTGAAGCCTTAGGCCTCAAATGCTTCGCCTCTCTATGAAGAGGGTGAGGAGTCCCTTTTACAGAATAAGGGCTCCTTACTTATTACATATTCACTTATTACATAATTACATTTGAGTCCCCCAAGTATTTATACGAGGTCTAAATACGGAGGCCTTAAATATGGTATAAACACAAACAATTATAAAAACTTAGATGAAACGGCAGTTAGGCATGCGCAAATCTCTATGACAAAAATAAGAACGGACGTGAATCCCACCACCAAGTAAAACTCGAGCTCATAGCACATGATTTGCCAATTCATCTGCGGCTTGATTACCTTTCTCGTAAAATATGAGTCCAGTGTAAGTCTAATTAACTCTTTTTTAATTAGTAGAAATTCTTAATTAGCTGAGGGTTTCCTTAATTTGGTGGTTTTTTAATGCATGTGGGGATTTTCATTCATGATTTCCTTCGAGGAAGTCAACTTATATAGTGTACAGTAAGGTGGTGCAGCCTGGCTTCTTCTTGATATTGTTCTTTCATGCAGTTCTAGTGAGACAGCCTGTCGGGATGGACAGAGGAAAGACTGAGTCAGGCTCAACCGTATATTTAGCAAGTTAATTAACCAACCTCAATAATGTTTATATTGTTAGTTTGAGACGTGTTAACCGGAGAAGTTAGCCCTTTTATTTAAATAAAATTTCGAAGATGGGGACAGGGGGGTTGTTCTATCGGGAAGTTAGCTCTAATCACTCTGAGCGGGAAGGAAGTAACCTACTTTTGTGGTTGACGGCTAAATTCCGAGTCTTGATTCTTTCTGACAGCTTTGTGCATGTTAGAGAGTAAAATTACTTTTGTAGTTCGATTACCAAGCCTTATAAGTAGTTTGACTCACCTAATCCTTCATAATCCTCATTATTAAAAAAAAATTGGACAATGCACCACAGAGAACAAATTTGTTTTCAGTTTTCATATGATTGTACGAACATTTCAGTTTTAATAAAAATATTTTTTTTTATATTATGAGGATTATTATAATAAAAATTAATTAAATTAAATATAGTTATAATTTTTTTTTAAATTAAACAGCTTTCTCGACGAAAGAAGTCGTCGAGCAAATATTTTTTATATTTTATTTTTTCTTTATAAAGCTTAATTAGCTGGTGAAAATTTCGTCGGCCTAAATATATTTTACTATTTTTGTTTTGTAAAATACAACTTTGCCTAATAAAACTATTTGGTTAAGCATGTCAGGTTCGTCGAGCAAAGTTGGTCAATGCACTTTTACTCGAAGAAAATTTCGTTGGAATGTTGGTTGGGCAAACGATATTTGTGTTGAGAAAAAGTTAGAGTACACAACTCTAACACAAGTGTTGAAGAGACAAAACAAGTAAACAAATTACTTGTATTACACTCTCCAAATATTACAACACAAACTCTCAAGGACACACTTTAGAAGCTATGACACTCACTCACTTTCTAGAGACAAACTCTAGACAACTCACACTCCTACAAGACTCCTCTTGCTTCTCACTCTCTTACTTAGCTATCTCTTGATTCTTACTTCTTAATTGGTTACAAATGGTGTGATGCCTTTTCCTTTTATAGGCATGGATGGAACCTTGGAGAAGCATGGAAACATCATGCTAGAGATATCTAGATAATTACACTAACTTCCTAAGCTAGAATTATCTACACCAATCTTGCATGTTGGTGGAAACCTCACCATTCTTCTAGACTTTTCCACCAACTTAAGAAACAACCTTCTAGCCCTTTCTACAAAGGCCTACTTTAACTTGGATAATCTAGCTAACCAACTTTAGTGAATGTTCTAGAATTCTTTATTCTAGATTTGTGTAGGTCTTTCAATGAGATGGGGTTGATTTCTTTAAAAATTTGAGCGATAGTTTCTTATTTTCGTCGGGCAGAACTTCATGCAATGAGCTTTGCGCGATAAACTTTGTCCGACAAAATTTTGCCAGGCAAACTCTTGGACAACGAAACCTTATTTTGTCCGACTAAATTATCTCGTCTGAAAAAGGGTTTTTTTTTTTAGTGAGTAATTTTGAGACATTTAGGGTGCGTTTGTTGCACCGGACTGTCTCGGTCTGGACTAGCTTCAGGGACTAAGATGGACTAGCTTAGACTAGACTAAGGGCTGGTTTGGTATTGCTGTGTTTTGAAAAAAACCTTCTTCTCCTGTGCTGTGAGAATAAGTAGCTATGAAATAAAGTAGCAGAGTGTTTGGTAAACGTTTTTGTAAAAGTGCTTTTGGAAAGGAAAAAAAAGCAGTAAGATAGTATTTGGTAAACTTTTATGTAAAACATTTATGACTGTGTGAAATGACAAAAAAATGTATAATACTAGATGTGCTATTAATTTAAGTTTCTTAACAATTAAAGGTGAATTGCTAAATAATACTAGTAGTCTAATTATATTCATTCATCAAATCCACTCCCACCAACCAAGCTTCAATTCCTTTCTTTGTCTCTTTCTTTCTGTTGATGCACAAAATCGGGTGGATCTTAGACCAACGTAAATCCGACCGTGGATCACACAAACGCTCAAGAATACAAAGATGTATCGTGGTTCACCCCAATGTTTGGGCTACGTCCACACTGAGTTGAATGTATTTCTGTATAGGTGTAGGGATTACAGAGTGTTTAGGGGGAGTCCCCCATAGAAAGAGAGTTGTGAGGGAGAGAGTCTCTCTGAGAGTGTTTCAGAGCTCCCTCTGGTTTGTGTGTTTGGATCTTGTGAATGCTCTCTGCCTCTCAACTCTCTTTCTATGGGGGACTCCCCCTAAACACTTTGTAATCCCTACACCTATACAGAAATACAATCAACTCAGTGTGGACGTAGCCCAAACATTGGGGTGAACCACGATAA
>JAOTRO020000035.1:1640654-1656028 GCA_028566515.2 Pyracantha coccinea | reverse complement strand
ATTCCTAATTTGTAGGGATTTTTCCTTGCTATGCAAGGCATGTAATTGTATATAATATCATTCACGTATCAATAACATAAATGCCTTTTAGCCTACATACCTTTTTCTACAGAAATAATTTATTAGCGTATTTTTATATCCTTGATATTTTTCTATTGGTTTTTTGTTCAAATTTATACTATAATTGGCAGACATGAAAACATTTGATGAAGAGTTGAATACCATACAATAATTTGTCATAGTATCAAAAAACAATAATTTCTTGCAAACCTTATCGCTGGGCAATAAATTGTGCCTGCATCCCTGAAGAAAATTTTGCGCCTGATAGGATGAAAAGAAGTTTATTGGCAAGTAGATGACATGCATTCTACTAACTATTGATTAAAACTTGGTAATTACCTTATTAAAATTTAACTCATGAGTGTTGCACTAAATACATGTTTGGTACCTGCTAAAATCTAGTGAGACACTTGCTGACACACTCTCTATAATTTAGAGTAGCATTACCTTTCGAAAATTGCTTGAACAATCCCAGGATTGTATAAAGTACTGACACATACGATTTATACACCTGAAAAATGGTTGTACGGTACCTGGGGAGACTGAGAGACTTAGTGGCGTTGAAGGTCGTAGGATGTGGTGGATGACTACCGTACTCCGCAGTCTCCTCCCTTGCTTTTTTACCTTTCTTCACCATTGTTCTCTTGGATCCCTGTAGGTGAAAAGCAACCCCATATTTCATGAGAAATTAATAGCTTTTTACAAGTGACACAAAAGTTCAAATGACCATGCAACAATATCCTTCTATATGGATTCCTACAAATCAGACCATGCCTTACAACATTTGGTTTATAAAACGCAATCTAATTTTGATTTTTTGTTTGTTTATAAATTTGCAAACTAGCTAACATTGAAAAGCCATGCAAGACGCAGACGTAGGCTTGGCAACTTGGCATGGACAATCAACGGCGGAGCTAGGATTTTTTTTCTTGGATGGGCTAGCTGAAATTAGTACCCCAAAATTATATGTTCATTTTTCTTGCCTAGATAAAATTATATGATAATCAACATGAAACAACAACGATGAAATATAAACTTTTCTCAAAATCGTAATCTAAGACAAATTCAAGGACCATATACATAATTAACCTACTAATTAAATCAAGAATAGTAAATAAAGAGATTAAGAACGTACCAAATGTGACATTCATTGGAAAATCTCAACAGAAAGTAAGGAAATTGCGGAGCTAGGGGTATAATGGTTGATTAAAAAAAAATCTTTTTCTTTTCTTGAGTAAGAAGCACAATGGCTAGATTGCATAGCGTAAGAAGTCTTCTTTTCTTTTTTTTTCTTTTTTTGTCAAATGATAGATTTGTTAGATTAGATGTTGGATTAGGGAGCCGAGATTTGAACCCACTATATAGTACAAGGGCAACAGTCCTCTCCACCACTGGAAAAGGATGAGGAATAGAGAGAGAACTCATTTTATTTTTAGCATAAAAAGTATTATTTGTTACCTATCATGCACTAATTATACAGTAAATATTAACCTGTATTAAAATTGAGTGGCTAATAAACTACATGCATTAACATAAGCAATTAAAGCATGAATTTACAAAAAACCTCCCTGGGCTACAGCCCACCTAAGCCTTGGGGGTGGCTCCGCCATTGGTTCAGACATTTATCTTAGGAGAGAACTGACGATATGAGTGATTTAAAGGTATGGAAATAATCATTGGTGATTAAAAGGAAATAATGACCCAAAGTTTTGTGAATTACTAGGTGTTTAATTTGCAATGTGTGCATTATCTTCGGTAATTAATTACCAAGATCCTGTTAGCTAATCATTTTATGCTTCTTAATTTTCTTTTGAGAACATTAGATGACATTATTTATCAAGAAAACAATAAATTCTCTGGTAATGTAGGATTAAACTGAGCATCTTCCAACTTCCCTAGCTGAATAGTCAGTTCCAATGATTAGATCAACCCAAGGCATGTTGTATGTTAACTTAGGCGACAATGTGTTGTGCATGATTTGATTGTTAGATCATCAGGGCGCTTATTCTATATTACACTTTTGGATGTTTGGTTGACTTTTATACTGGCCTTTTACAGTCCATAGGAACCTTAAGAGTGGTAAATATGTACAGACTGTGTTAGTACTTGCAGGATAAGATTACACCTCTTGGATTGTTGTCATTAACAGTTAAAAGCACTAAAATCAATCAAGTGTGATTTTTTTTTTTTTTGTAGCTTTACTCTGATCGTAATCCCTGGCTTTTCTCTTGATAACCTTTTCCCTCTTCATATCAAAGTTTCTTCCCTGTTCCGAGTTAACCAATGACAAAGCAATTGTTTATGTTGGGATTGGACTGCTAGCAGTTTCAAAGAATTAGTTGTATTGCAATTCCCTTTTCCAACGTACTAACATTCAAGTACAGAGTCATTTGCAGTTACTGTCGATGTACAAATTCACTCTCTGAACCCTTTGGCGAATCATATCTCAGTTTCTTGTTTTTAGTAACATGTGTACTGTTAATTTATACTCATGTTCTGAACTGTAGAAGAAGAAACTCACCCCTCCAAGATTCCAAACAAATATAACATTAGAATGGCATTATATTGGCTTGTACAAGGCTGTCAAGCAGGCGACTCCCTCTTTTTTCATTACTCTGGCCATGGTTCACGGCAGAGGAATTATAATGGCGATGAAGTTGATGGATATGATGAAACCCTTTGTCCCCTTGACTTCGAAACTCAGGGTATGATTGTTGATGATGAGATAAATGCAGCAATTGTGAGACCCATTCCACCCGGGGCTAAGCTTCATGCAATAATAGATGCTTGTCATAGTGGCACTGTACTGGATTTGCCATTCCTTTGCAGAATGGACAGGTTAGTTTCCAGTAAATTTGGTAATGATCAGTAGATTGACCTTTGTCTGACATGCATGCTAATCATCTTATTAGTAACTGGAACCATACGAAAAATCAACAAATAACATTTCTGAACATTGTACTTTTGGTGAGATGGACTTCCAGCTAGTAATCATACCAGACCTGTCAGGAAAATGGCCAGCTCAGAGGGGAGACACTTAAGGCTTTTGCCTTGAGCCCCTTTTGAGCAAAAGATTTCACACTATAAAATTTTATAGGTCCATTTTAAAGGAAATGGTGGCCCAATAAAGTCCTTCAAAATTCTTTTTTCTTCAAGTTCTATAGTTTTAGTCCAATGTTTTTGACCAGTTTTCATATGGTCAAGGCGGGCTTTTCACTATGGTTCTATAATCTGAACTTATGCATGTATGATCTTTAATGTTCAATTACATGTGATGTTTATGAGTATTGTCATCATTCTCGAATTCTATTGTGTTCTGACCCTGATTTCCACTGTGCTTCAAGTTTGAAGTTTTTTCTCTTACTGATAAGTATCATGTGTCTGCCTGCTCAGTTACCCCTCATCTAAAATAGGATTTCTTATGATAAACAAATTTCACTTCTTGATTTAGGAGTGGACGATATGTATGGGAGGATCATCGCCCTCGATCAGGCATGTGGAAAGGATCAGGCGGTGGAGAAGTCATTTCCTTCAGTGGTTGTGATGATGATCAAACGTCTGCTGACACATCAGTAAGTTTGGGGGAAGAACTCTAGTTTAAACTCCTATTAGAACATTACCTGATATGATGCTTTATGGGAACAGGCTCTATCAAAGATCACATCAACAGGTGCCATGACTTTCTGCTTCATCCAAGCAATCGAGCGTGGACAAGCGGGCACCTATGGAAGCATACTCAATTCTATGCGCTCTACCATTCGGAGTACAGGTACGGGTGGTGGTGGTGGTGGCAGTTTAACATCTCTTGTTGGTGGTGGTGGTGGTGGTGGTGCTGTGACATCCCTAGTCAGCATGCTTCTGACAGGAGGCAGTGATACTGGCGGGCTAAGACAGGTATTGTTTTGCACAACATTTACTAATTTTTGAAGTTAAAATGCTGATCTATAGTCATACGAAAGCCCATAAGGCAAGTTGCATATGCATGTTACTTAAAAGAGAATTTCCTGCGACTGATGTGTCGCTCTAAGAAAAGACTTAAAGAGTACTTGGATCTAACGGAAGACATGACAAAGAACCGAGCGCAATGGCGTTCTAGGATTCATATAGCTGACCCCACCTAGTGGGAAAAGGCTTTGTTGGTGTTGTTGATGTGTCGCTCTGTCTTGCTTTGTTGCAGGAACCGCAATTAACTGCCTGTGAGCCATTTGATGTGTATGCAAAACCCTTCTCCCTATGATTCCTTTCTGTGTACATGCAGCTTAACATATATATTTATATTGCGAAAAGAAAAGGTATTTTAGGTCTGGATTCTGGATGATACAAATCCTTTGATGAGTAATAAATAGATGAACACTTTTGTTTATTGTTGTGGTGAAACAATGGAAGTTGTGAATTATGAATTTGTGTGCGTGTACTTGTACTCTTCTCATTTTAACAGGTTAGTAATCTTGCATTGTGTTTTTGGTTGATTACTTAAGGGCTTTGTTTTGCGTTAGGTTGTAGAAACAGGTACAATATAATTCTACCAGAATTTTGGTTTCTTCAAGAAAAAGAAAAGAAGCTTAGTGTTACTGTGTTTTGCGATGGCTTTTCGACATTTTTGTTTATTAAAGTTTTGCACTTCTCTTAGGAGCCTAAAACTGTTAAAATTCAAAATGAAAGAAATTATGGAAATTTCTATCTAATTGGTGGTTGTCTTTGATTTAAAAATTCATGAGCATTGATCACGAACGTGTTACAATGCGGAGAAAGTCCTTTTGGATTACACTGTTAGTTGTTAGAACTTGTGTCCCTTAATTGCTTCTTACATCTTTTTATTTTGGACGGAAGTTCTAATAATGTTATCTTAAACGCGGATTGTTCTGCATCAAAGCTCCAATTGGGTCAAGACTCACTGCAATTTTCTCTTTTCGTAACGAGACAGAAAATAAATTGAACGATAAACAGTTTCTGCATATCATATGAAAAAGGTGGTATCAAGCATTCGCATCAATTTTCTTTTTCTCATCATATTTTCTTCCGGAATGTAACAACCCACAACGTACGTAAGAGGATCCTTCAGGCAATTGAACATTATTAAGGAACCATAAAAGCCCTTTGGTCTCGCTTTGTACGGAATTGAAAACTGAACCTCTGTGCTCACGCTTTGTTTGGAATAAAAAACTGAACCTATTTTAATCCTAAACTTAGTCGATCCAACTTTATTGGACAGAATCGAAACCTATGACGATCGTCTTTATTGAAATCAACAAACATTCCATCAACCTTTTCCGGTTACAAGGCTTCAACTGGAATCAACAAACATTCACAGCTTACAGAAACCCAAGGAAGAAATCGATTGAGCGTTCGGATCTACAAAGTGGTCATGGTTGCAAGGAAAAACACACTAATTACTAATGAGGATCACAAAGATACCCAGAAACAGCAAATTAAAAGGGGGCTAGAAATTTGATGCTCAATTGAACCGTTCGTAACTGCAGTAAACATTGTTCAGAAATAACATTAAAACATGGAGAATGATTACCCCACATCCCATCCCCTCCCCATCCCATTAGATAAATTCCTTCTAACACGATTACAACGAGCATCACTAATCTCTAAATAAATTTCTCTAGTAACCTTGATTTGAGAGGATCTGGGGGCCGAAAAGTCTCCAACCGTAAGTTGGAGGTCTTACGGATCTCATTCAAACCGCTATCTCCTTTCTCTGACACGATAATCTCCAATACGTTCCCAAGAACGTTGCCTGCAAGCCCAACTTCCAGAAGATGCCCTGGCTCCTCTCCACCTTCACGTATTAATTGGCCAATCTGATTCAAGGAAACGACATTTTCTAAAATGACTTTGGCAAAGATAAGGCCAAGAAACTCTGGTGCTCTCGGAGCATCATTCACGGCATCCTCTAAGGTTGACAGAACAGTTTCAAACCTGGGCAGATACAACGTAAGAAATTAAATAATCGAAAAATGCACAACACCGAGAAGACAAGCGATGTCAATAACCAAATGCAGACGTAAACTTTCCCTACCCTTTGATGAGCTGAGATTGACTCAATGTTCCATCATGGGTCTTTGTGAGGTTGACTATAAGCTTTGCCAAGAGATCTCTTTCTGCATCCTTCCTCTCAAAAGAGTCTGTGACCCAAAGCGAGATCATTGATGGATGGAAGCTTGGTGAGTTCAATTCTTTAATGCATAAAGCAACCTCTTTCTCGTCTCGAGCACTGAAAATATGAAGGAAACAAAATTAAGGAAGAGCATATGAAAAATCTTAATGAGAGCTATCAGATAACATATCAGAAGTTCTATAATACATCACACCCATCAAAAGACAATGCCACAGTTATAATGGATCCATATTTGTACAACATGGATCCATATTTCTAAAATGGATCCATATTTCTACAACAATTCTGCTTGCTTTTCTGAAAGTATATAATTAAAATACACAAACCACATATATGTACAACATCATCGAAGACGAGTTCTTGGAAAGCCAATGGTTGAACATCAACAATATATATTAAATCCTTAATGTCAAAGATTGCGAGCATCCACCATACAGAGGTCTGACTCAGACATCAAGTGGATGCATCAGGGCAAGAATGAGTTGTTTTAATATGGTAAGGAGAAAGAGGGGGAAAAAAAGGAGACTGGTCACGATCAAACTAAACACATTTAGACATCACATTACTTGTCATTGCACTCACTGCATTCAAGTTTCCAAAGTAGCAGTTTAAATGCTGTACTACAACTCCATGCAAAACAACTTCCCAAGGTTTCTCAATATCCATGAATGCACAACAATAAATTCAGCAAAAAATTAAGAGGGCAGATAACCCTAAAAAAATAAGACATACATGAAAATTGATAAAAAGATTTTCATCTTCAACAGCATAAAACCCTGTTACATGCTAAAATAATCCAAGCTAAATTTATTTCTACATCTGAGTAACTTATGCACAGAAACCCTACAGTGTATTTTTCAATAGATGTGAAAAAACATAAACATTTAAACAATTTCAAGCATGCGGTTTAACTAAGACAGCAACTAAAACAACTGGCCAACTGCACAGGAAGTGAATTGTCCAACTGAGATCTAACAATTAAAGATGAGTTGGTTACCAGAGGAATGTTAGAATGGATAGAAATCACCGTCTTTGGCCTACATTCTTTTATTTTCTTTTCTAACACAAATATTTGAACTTAGGACCTCTACCCACACCTCACTCATCCCATGCCACTTGAGCTTGGCTCATGGACCCCCTATTCTGACACCAGCTACATTTCTGAGACTCCGTACAAATTGTCTCTACCACTTTATAACATAGTATACAAGTAATCTCACAACAAAATCCATCACAACTAACTCAACTCTTTCACTTTTATTGTTTTTTTTTCCTTTTCCCTGTATCACCCGTGGGGTCCATTGAATGCCAGAGACAAACAATCCCAATTCTATTTATGCAACTTGAAGTTGACCAAAATAATTGGAAGATGACCAACCATTGCTCCTAAATCCTATCCATTCCCCAGGCACAGAACCATGCCCCATTTTCCTTTCAAGAATTGAACACACACTCACATTAAGCACATTAGGCAGACTTTTTTCAAGCAGAGAACTATCACATCTGAAAGATGCATTGAACTAAGAAAATAAAAAAATAAAAAAATTAGAACAGTCTAAAGCATGCATGAGACAAGAATTTCTTAACCTAAAAAAAAGTACTGAGAAAGGACTGCTCTCTCAAAAATAAGAATATACCTGTAAAATTCTATAATTGCTGCCAAAGACTTATCTCTAAGATGGTCTTCAGTCAACACATTTTCTGATGGAACATTTTGCGTTAAAGCTGCTCCATGTGCACGTGTGGGTGGTGAAGTTGGAAGAGTTTTATCAAAACTACGATCTGAACTCCTAGGGTCCCTACCACCAAAATTGAAATTACGCTCTGGTGCACTTGACTGATCATAAGCAGCTGGACCTGAAAATCTATCTGGCATATATCTTGGCACAGGATCCTCCCTTGGATTGTATGTTGTCCGCTCTGAAAGAGAACTGAAACCATTCGAACCAGCAGTCATCCTCCTTGAGTCTCCAGCAGTGGGAGGCATCTCAGCCAAAGGAGCAGCTGACATTGACGGTGGTCCTCTGATGGACATTCCTTTGGCAAGACCACCCTGGGGACCCAAAGTAATAGAATCTTCACCGATGGGTCTTTGAGTCAAGGGAACTGACAAGGTCCTACTCTCATAAGAATTTCTTTCATCTGTGCGGACATCCTGACTGCCATAACCACGAGCCTGAGCAGGCATCCCACGGAAACCACCCATATGGGCATTAGGTGAAGATAACACAGTCGATCCTCTTGGACTGAATTCCATAGGAGGCCCCCTTCTAGCTGATGGGTTGATTCCAGGACCACGGGCCAGCCTACTAGACTGTGCCTGCCGTTCTTGTGCAGCATCTCTGTGCACTTCCTCAATCTTTTTTGGTCCTTCAACTTTCCTCCTCTGCTGCCATTTATTCTTTCTCAAATCAATTGCGTCCTTCAACATGAACCTAACTCTAGAAGATAAATTCATGTTATTCGATAAGCTTTTCATTCTTTCAAAATATGCATCCATGTGCTCCTTGGCCTTCGGATGATCAATCATCTTCCCAATTGTGCTCATTAGTTTGCACAAAGCTTCAATATCTTCCTCATCTGGAGTTTGTTGCTGACCTAACAACTTTTTAATGCATTCGTGCATTATTCTCTCGGTCAACATTTTCTTTTTGTAAAGCTCCCCAATTAATCTAATATTACCCAACATTCGTCTTCGCGCTTTAATTCTTTTCTCCTCTCTTTCTTCTTCAGACTGTTTCACCTGACCCTCCTCATCAGCCTTATTGGCCTCCTCTTGCTCTCTTTCTCCCTTCTCAAATTCCTCCTGACACTTGTTCAAAAGCAATCTCTTAAATGTAATCTTTTCATTGTCTTCACTGAAATCAGGTAACTCTCCGGCAAGATAAGAACAGAAGTTAGCATACATCTCACAGAAAGTAGGCTCCATAAGAGCCTTGTCAAAGATCTGTGAAATGACACCAGTTAGGGTCGTTGTATTATCTATATTAACAGCTTTTACTTGCTCGAAAAGTTTTTCAAAATTTTGTGGAGTTAACTTGTTTAGTATAGCCTTTAACTGCCTTTGCTTGGCCTGCTCTTCATCACTCACTTTACCCACCTCATACTTCCTGTCAGCTTTGTGCATCACCTGTAATGGAGTATGAGGAGATGGCATCAAGCCCTTTGGTTGAAAATTCGTAGCTCTCTGCCACCTGTCAGCATCAGAATTATTTCTTTGCATCCCTCCCTGATGGCCAACAGAGTGAGCAGGCCCAGGCAGGATCCCTCTAACATGCTGCTGAACTGGTGCTGGTGCACGTGGATTCCTCAAAACACCAAAATTTGGTCCTTGGGCAGTTCGGACAGCAGCTCCCTTATTCCATCTATCATCATCCATCAATCCACTCCCACGATGGTCAAGTCTTGCAGCCCCTCCTTGCCTGTCAATAATTCTTACCGGACTAGGGAGTGAATCATAAGGAGCACTATTCACATTAGCATTCAAGATCTCTGCTATATCAGACATAATTTCAAAACCTTTAGGAAGCTCAGTAAATTGCACAGAAAACTTCAAAAGGAAATCTCTGGAATATTTATTCGCCCCATGTTCATGTCCATCTTTGTCAGAATCCTCCACTCCCTGGACCTGCTCTCCAGTATCTGAGGTTTCCAGTTTTGGGGTAGAGATGTCAACAGCATCTTCCCAATCCTCTGGCTCAACTTTAACTGGTGCATCTCTCTCCCTCCCTAAAACATCTTGCTGAGGAGCATCAATAGCGACCTGCTTTGAAATTAAACTGGCCATGGTACTTTCGGTGTCTTCAATACCCTTCTTTTCTTCAGGGTTCTTGTATGCCCCATAAAGATCAGAGGTCACGCCAGCAGCATCTGCCTTAGACAGAATTTCTTTTCTTTTCTTCTTCCCCTTTGAAATAGTACTCTTAGTTCTACTCAGTTCATGTTTGTCCCTGAAGCCTGACACTGTAACAGAATCCCCACCACTACCAATATTCTCAATATTTCCCCCACCACCACCAATATTCTCCTCACATGTACCTTCAGTTTTTGAAGTTCTGCCTGAAAGTTCAGTAGTTTGAACAGAAGCAGAATGCTGCTCTAATTTGCTAGATTTTGAAAAAGAAACTTCATTACCACCCATTCTATCACTTCCGCTTAAAGACGCATCCATTCCGTCAGATTCTGCATGGAGACTTTCATATTGGCCCTGCCCTCCTTGTGCAGGGTCTGAGGTTGCAACTGTACTTTCTTTAGCTGTTGCCTTCACAATAGAATGCTCTGCAGGTACTTTAGCAGATTCCAGAGGTTCTACGGAAATAGAATCCGCAGAAATACCATGACCTTTAGTATCCTGTTTGAAATTTCCAGACAAACTTTGTTCTGCCTGTTTTTCTGCTCCCATCAAGTCAAGTTGTCCTTGTTCATCTGGTTGTAAAGAATTGTCTAGTTGCCTACGTTGAACAGAATCTGAAGTACCAACAATCATCCCAGGACCAGATATTTCAGAAGCAATGGGAATAGTGCCTTCCCCAATAGCTTCAGTCTTTGATTCAGAACGATCAGTAGGAGCACTAACATCTGACAGTGGTTCCTTCGCTGACTCTGACACAGATGCACTGCTTACTGGAGCAAGAGTTGTATTAGCTTCTACAGTTCCAGAAACATCACTACTAGAAGGTATACCATGTTCTGCAGACTGAGACGGAACGCTTGATGTAGAGCTAGACTGCCCAACAACCTGTCATCAGGGGTGTAAAATGATGACACAAATTTAAAAGCTACCGCTAAAGAGAAGAAAATGGATGGTTATCTGAAAGTACTGAAAATAAGTACCTGAAGCTGTGGTTGAACATTTCCTTTCTTCCCTGTCTTCTTTTGCTGATCTTTAATTGAGTTGGACAGGCTAAGAGTTTCCTTTTTTCTGGGTTCAGTGGTGGTCACAACTGGTACGGACTCCTCAATTGGAGCAACTGAAGAAGAGGACAAAGGATTTGAAACCTGTTTTTCAACTGAAGCAGTAGCAGGTCCACTTGCAGATACTTTTTCCATCACCGTCAATGATTTGAGGATGTTTTGGTCACCTGCAGATTGGATAACTTCTCCCGATTGTCTCAAAGGCTTTGATAATTCACCTTTTTCAACAGCAGTTGAGCTGTTTGGCAATGGGTCGACAGCCTTCCCTCCAACAGTTCCAGCAGGTGGTTTAACTACAACAGGAATAGTTGCTGATGGAACAGAGGCACTTATATTATGTACATCGCGTGCATGTTCCTGGTTAGGTGGGTCCACCACATTGTGCACAATGGACCCAGACTTGCTTACAGGCAGGGTATTATGAGATGATGGATTAATGAAAGGTACAGGTTGGGAACCCTGGCTCACTGGATAGCTGAACCTCGGTGCTTGTGAATTGGGTGGCATATGACTACTAGTTAAGGAATGAGAACTTGGAGCCGCATAATATAGGGATCTTGGATTGTAAGAATTGGCATAAAAGTTGGCAGTATGAGGAGGTGCAAATGATGGTATAGGCTGGGATTGAGGAGGAATATTAGGGTGAGTCCTGGGGGCTGATGGCCCACTATCCAAATATGAATCTGTCCGTTTATCAAGCCTCAACTCTTCATGTGTATCTGGATGTGTAATCTTGACAGGAGTTTTACGAGGGCCGCCAAACTTCGCACCCTGTTGTTGGGGGTATTGTGACGCCATGCTGATCCCCAAGTTGCCTATCTGAGGTATCTGAGGACCCATTTGGGTGGTAAATGTCAGGTTCGGTCCCTGATGTATCATTCCCTGGGGCTGGTGACCTGGAACAAACACTGGCTGCTGTACTTGACTACTACCAATTGGTAATTGCATAGGCATTGGCATTTGAAGTGAACTGGCAATCATACTCTGAGATTGGATCTGCTGGTTGGGGCCACCAAATTGCACTGGAACCTGTGGCTGATGAAATGGCATTGGCATGGACATCCCCGCCACTGGATGAGAAGAAGGTTTCTGAGTTTGACTAGTAGGGGGTGCATGTGAGACTTGCTCATCCTTTTTAACCTTGGGTACCATATGAACCTCAGTAGCATTAGGTTGATCAATGGAAGCTGAATCTTTCCTTGGTAACTGCTGCTTAGGAACAGTAGGGACTGGCACTGAAGGCGCAGCTCTAAAAGAATCATAGCGCACCTGCATGCTCAAACATGACACAATGATTTCACAACTAATAAACAAAAGCGAAAAGTGTAATCAGCCATAAAACTGCTCAAGGATGCGGAATTACTCATTGAAATTAAATCACATTTAAATACAAATACAAAGAATACTATTTCATTATATTAGCAAAGAGAAGGACATAATAGGAAGAAATGAACTACTGTACAGATATTCTGTCAAAGAGTATCATGTGCAGTTGAACCCATCAGACTATTCATTAAAAAATAACCAGGAAGATGAGAGAAAAGGAAAACACGCTAACCTGATCACGTTTCTGCTCATCCAAATTTGGGGGAGCTGAGCTGGTTCGAGCAGGAATCTACAAGGAACACAACCTTTCTGCTTTTAAAAACATGCTATAAATTTGTTCATCACGTAGAAATACAGGAAATTCCAGAATTTACATCAAGTGTTCGCAAGCAATAGCAAATAACAATACCTGCATCCCATTCATGAAACCAGGGGTTATAGACCCAAACTGAAAGGCAAAGTCCTTGGTCGCAACTCCTGGGGCTAAAACCAACAGAAAAAGTTAAAACCTGAATACTTGCATTTATCAATATATCATAAATCAGCGCGTTAAAATCATTATTAAATTGCCTATTTGGGAGAGCACTGCCAAGAAAATCTAGCATTGATATCATATTGTTGCTATATAACACCGAAAATATGCCAATATTCCCCAACAGCGAGTACAACAAAATCCATGGTCCAGAGTGTGAACTTACGCTTCGCTGGTGTAGTGGGTGTTCTTGTGTCAGATGCCATAGAGGCAGATTGAGAAGTTGGAGCCTTTGGAACAGTTCGGGAGCTTCTCTGAGGGGCCGATGCTTCAGCTGTCCGGGGAGCTGTGCTTGCAATGGGTGCATCAGAACCTCCTACATTAAATCAATTACAGGAAAACATTGCAAAGAAATGAAAATCAAACAAAATGGGCAAAACAGATTGTAAAAGAGAACCCATTTATCTCATACTCCTATACTCTTCAACTAACCATAAAACTCTACAAAACAATCACGATAATATCACATAAATTTTTAGACTGAAAGAGAACTGAAATTTTGAAATCTGTACCATGCAATTGGGGCTGTACATGGGCTCCATTTTGTACACCGCCACGTTCTGCAGAAGCACTACCGAAATCCTGAGGATTTACGTAACCACTTGCCCTGGATTGCCCCCCTTGTGCATTGTTATTATTCCTCTTATAACTGAATATTTAAAATAAAAATCATCAAACCCTAATTTCCAACATCTCATAAATTCCGAAACGTATAAAAGAACACAAATTTAAAATCACAATCCAAAGCAATATAATTGCATAGATTGTTAAAAGTGAAGTATAACTGATCAGAACAAACCCTACGCAGGGACACAAATGCAAAAGTAGATACGATACACACACACAGATATATGTGTGTGTGTGTGTGTGTGTGTATATACATATATACATATATATATATATATGCATATATGCATATATGCATACCTGCGGTTGGAGGAGATGGAAGGGGCGGGCCCACCGGCGGCGGCGGCGGTGCCCTTAGGGTAAGTGGGTGAGTATCCCCTGTGCTGCTGATTTGAGCTAGCGGATCGCCCTGTTTTCCGGTACTGCGTCTCGTTCTTATCCGACCTTGATTGATTGAAGGACATATATTCCTACGATTAATTCCCAATTAACTTTTCCTCAAAATTTTCTCTGCAACCAAACACGCAGATCCACAAACGCCAAATCAAATCAACCAAACCTAATTAACCGAAAATCGTACCGTAAAGCGAGTGATTAAGAGAGTGATCGGGGTCTGATTGCAGTACCTGGAGAGTGAGAGTGTGGAGAAAGATAAGGGTTTTATTGAGAAACCATGAGAGAAAAACTTGAACAGAGAGAAAGGAAAGGGGGGAGAGAGAGAGAGAGAGAGAGAGAATTGTTTTGGTGTTTTTGGTTTAGGGAGAGAAGGGGAAGGGGAGGAGAGAGAGAGTGAGGGTAATTGTTTGTGGTAACAAACTGAACCCGTCAGGCGGTCAAAAGGTAGGTTCTTTAGGAGATCGGAAATCAGAAAATCGAACGGGTCTTGTTCGTTTTTGCCCCTCTCTTTTCGTTTTTTATTTTATTTTAATTACAACTTTTTTTAATTACCGTTCAATTTCCTCTCTTTTTAAATATTTTTCCTTTTTACAATTCATTCTTACCATTCAATTTTTATTCCTCTCTCCTTCAATACCCTAGAGACTCACAGAGTACACTGTTGTGTAACCCACCCCACCAAGCAACCTAAAATAATGACAAAAACATAAAAAGATTAGCCGCGCCCTTTTAATTTTCTAGTGTCCAGCCACTTAGTCATATGGTCTTTGTGATTTTTTTTTTATTTTTTATTTATTTGTAAGTGAGTTGTTTTAGTTTATCAATATATTGGACTTACAAATTAACACATATAAATGTCTCTCTCTCTCTCACACACACACACACACTACTTGATCAATTTAATGAAAGTTCGACAATTAATTCGGCCAAAAGTTAAACTCTTACAATTTTAAGTGAGAGGTCTAGTGGTATTCCTCTTCACTTGTAAGTGTGAAGTTTTAGGTTCCATTCTTGCTAAAGACGAATTTAAACCATATTATTGCTAGCCCATTGTGAGGTTAAGTGCACTCTCTCCCCCTTAGTGTAGATAATATCATTTGTAGGAAATGTAGTTCGTCAATGTCTTATTGTGGATGCAAATTTCCGCCTTCTTCTTCTTGGACAAAAATTGCACCTACAAAACAATTAACACCTTAGGTCAAGGCCAAGAGCCTCACGTGCCGACGATGAATGGGGGGGGCTTTGGCCGAAAAACCTCCGATGCCAAAGTTAGAATTTAGAGAGAAAAGTGTTTGAAGAGTTTTGCAAGAGTGAAGACTTAGGTTTTTAGAGAAAATGGGGTAGTATATATAGGGCATGGCCGGTCCCCTTTGGAGAAAAGGTGGCCGGCCC
>JAOTRO020000035.1:1629521-1640554 GCA_028566515.2 Pyracantha coccinea | reverse complement strand
GTTGATTCGGAAAAGATGATGTCTACGTCGCGCTTGTCAGCCATCAAAACAACACACTTTACATCCAAAGCTTTACTAACACCGATGAAGCAGCGAGCACCTGGGTCGCCCATGAGGGAGGAGTAGAGGCGACAGCCATGGAGGAGCAGCGGATCTGGGTCATCGACAAGGGAGGAACAGCAGCGGCAGCCATGGATCACCTAGAGGAGGGGAAGAAATTAGTGAAAATTTCTAGGAAATCGGAATCCGTGGCGGCGTGGGGGCATGCAAAAGGTGCAGTGGCACAAGGCTATGAATAAAAAGTTTCAACTTCCTATATGTTACATAGGAGTATAAATTTCTAATAAAAAAGGTTTTGACTGAAAAGAAAAATCATCATCATATGATTTTATTTATATACAATTGATTAAGTGGAGTCTATACTTAATATATTAATTTTCCACTTTTTTCTAGCAATATAAAAACTTGTGTATTACTTTCTTCCACTTTTCTCTAGCAATAAAAAATTAACTTTTGTATTACTTTCTTCTACAAACACAAGCATATTTATGTATCTCTCTTTCAGTCATGCTCCATTTTTCATGGATGAACCCTAAACCATTATATCATGGCAATTTGAGATTATTCAATTAGTAAGAGTGAGATGTTGATTTTAGTTAAGTTTAGAGATTGATTGTTGACTTATGTGTCAATATATTGTCCACAAAATTATATATGTTTTTTAAATAGCACAAACCTTTTTATTAGAGTCTCAAAATGTCAGAGACGGTTCTGATTGGAATGAAGAGGAAGAAGAGAGACAATAGAGCATCTTGAGGAAGGGAACAAATTAGCGAATCTCTTTATGGGCTCAAGCAATCGCTCCATGCTTGGTTTGACAAGTTTACTCAAGCAATGAAGAAATATGAGTATCACCAGAGTCATTCAGATCACACTCTATTTCTGAAACATAGGCTTGGCAAATTGATTGCTTTAATTATTTATGTGGATGATATGATTATTACAGGGGATAAGTTAGAAGAAATATAGAAGTTATAGGTAAATCTTACATCTGAATTTGAGATGAAAGGTTTGGGAGAATTGTAGTACTTCCTTGGAGTTGAGGTCGCCAGTTCACCTAAAGGAATTTTCTTATCGCAACCAAAATATGTGTTGGATTTGTTGAAAGAGACTAGTATGTTAGGTTGTAAGCATGTGGGTAATCCTATGGTAGAAAAGCATCACTTGGGTATTTACCCTGATTAGATTCATGTTGATATTGGTAGATATCAAAGACTTGTGGGGAGATTAATTTATTAATTTCATACTCGTCCTAATATTGCATATGCTATGAGTGTTGTAAGTCAGTTTATACACTTACCTAGCGGAGATCATATGGCTGCGATAATGCGAATTTTGTCATATTTGAAGTTCTGCATCCAGTAAAGGAATACTTTATGGAAAACATGGACATCTACAGGTTGATGGGTTTACAGGTGGAGATTGGGCTGGCAATGTTACTGACAAACGGTCTACATCTGGGTATTTTACTTTTATTGGAAGTAATTTCGTTACGTGGTGTAGTAAGAAGCAGAAAGTGGTGTCAGGGTCGTCTATGGAAGCTGAGTATAGAGGTATGACACACGTAATATGTCAACTTCTTTGGTTACGTAAACTTTTGAGATGTTTCTGCTTTGAACCAAAAAAAGGTTACGGAGTTATATTGTAACAAAAAATCTACAAGGGAGATAACTGATAATCTGGTACAACATGATTGAACAAATCATGTGGAGGTTGATTGGCACATTGTCAAGGAAAATCTTGAAAGAAAGATTGTGTCTATACCATTTGTGAGTTCAAAAGAGCAGTTGGCTGAGGTTCTTACTCATACATTATCTAGTAAGGTTTCCTATGACTCAATTGTCAATTTGGGCATGTATAATATATATGCACTAACTTGAGGGAGAGTGTTGATTTGAGTTTTAATTGTAATTTCTTAGAGTTCTATTTTAGGTAGGAATAGGATTTGTAATCTTTAAGATTTAATTTCATTCTCTTTAGTAATTATTTTCCTTGTAGAATAACGAATGTGCCTATGCATTGTAAACCCTAGATGATAAATAAAGTAAGAAGTACTCAACGTATTTCTTCTATTGCTCCCAATAAAAATCAAATCCGGAAAAAATCAAACCCATAATTTCTCTTATTTTCATTTTCTTTCTCTTCAAATCAAACCCATAGTTTTCTTTTCATTTTCTTTCTCTTCAAATGAAACCCATATTTTAGTTCATTCCCGTGTGTAGAATTTAGGTTCAAAAGCTTTCCCTTTCAATCCAAGGATAGTTCATTGAATGCAGGCCGATATCATTAGAACAATTAGTCCGACAGCACCAGAAGTTGTTACTTCCTCTTGAGAAATTTCTTTTATATTGTAAGTCCTCATTTATACGCTACCTGTCATTTACTGTTTGTCTTCGGTTCATTTAATATTTTGCCTTGCCCTTTAAGTAAAGTTGATATGTTGCCCGACGTATGGAAATACAAAAATGCCCTTACAGCGATAAAATGTTGCTTGACTAACCGATACCTGAACAAAAAATTTCAAGAGGTGTATATGTAGTTAACCCTATAAATGAATCATGTGATTCATGTTTAACCTCAATATATATCTCTTTTCTTGTTATTTGATTTATTTTATAAGCAACGATGTTAATTAGATAAACTTAAACTATACATTTTTGTTTTTGAACAAATGATATTATCTACATTAAGGGGAGATGATGAGCTTAGTCTCACAACAGGCCAGCAACAATGTGGTTTAAATTTAACTTTGGCGAGAATTGAACTTAAGGCTTCTCACTTACAAGTAAAGAAAAATATTGTTAGACCGTAGAACTAAGTGACAACTTAAACTATACTACTAGACATTAAAAATACTAACTGTAAGAGTATGTTAGGGGATTTGACGGGTTTGGGGGAGTGATTTACCGTTCACGAGCTAAAGGTTTACATTGTACAATGGCGGGAAAATTACTGCGAATTTTAAGTAAGTTGGAAGGATGATTTAAGTTTACCGCCAATTAGTTTTTGAAAGGTGTAAAATATCTCAAGAAAATGGAATTAAATTGCCAGATAAATATATATAAGCATGTGGTTTATATTGGTCATCATTTCACTATCAACAACCACCGTTAATCTAATCGAACGTTTTTTCTTGTATGTAAATCTAATTGAATTGTTATGAAAATCCAAAGAAAGGGTTGCTTGATTTAAGGAACTGTCGTTTAAGTTTGTGGAGCAGATGCATCAATATGTTCTATAGATAAGAGTGGCATGACAATTATATATTTTTCATTTGATTTGTATTTTTCAATAGGTGATATCTTTTAACTGAGTATTCTGCCACTCAGCATGTAGGCTGCCAAGAACAATCTTGCACAATTTGACCTAATTGAAAAAAAAAAAAATTAAAAAAAAAACTCAGAGACATAGTAGTGCTTTTTTAAAGAATTAATTTGTGGCCTATTGGTTTTCTTTTAAATCTTATGTGCAAATTTGACAAAAACTGGTAGCTCCTCGTCCATGCTGACTTGCAGAGCGATATTTATCCAGCATAAGATAAGTTAAATGACAACTATAAAGTTGGTAAAGCCACATGTCCAACTTGAGCAATCATGCAAACAAACACAAAAACGTATAGACAGAAATCTTAATTATTCTTATTATTTCCAATTGCTCAGCTTAAACAACTCAAATCCCACAGACAGCAAACAGATCCAGTACTGCTCTTCGACTCCCACAAAAAATAGGCTCTTCTTTTCGGTTGTTGGCGGTTTAATTCGTTAATCTTAATAACTCAGGATGGCAGTAAGTTTCATTGTCATTTTTGGGGTGCTAGGTAATTTCTAAGAATCAGTTCTCCGTGTTTTTTCGTTACTTTTCTTTTTTCAAATTCGTATGAACTGATGTGAAGTGTTACACAATGATTTGCATGTGTTTCAGGTAACATTATGTCAGGATTAGTCTACATCTCTCCTGCGTGAGCTCATTAATTACAACTTACTAACCTTGGTTTTGATAGTTCTTGGTGTAGATTTGATTTCTATGGCAACTGATTAGGTGAACGGATTGTTTGAATTGTTGTAGGAACGTGTTTGTGCGAATTGTGAAGCGTAGATCAACTGAGGAATTTGAGAGTATTCCTTATGTTAGCAAATTATTGAATGCCTATTTCTGGTCTTACTATGGACTTGTTGAACCTAACAGTGTCCTCGTGGCCAGCGTCAATATTTTCGGTGCTGGTGTTGAGATCGTTTTTCTTACCATATTTCTACTTTTTGCAACACCAAGAATGAAGGTAAGTTGATTTATCTGCGTAATACAAAAGTATACATAAGATACTAGAATATTCAAGTTCTTATTACATTAATTATTAATCTCTTATTCGATGGTCGTGCGATCTTAGGCTAGGACTGCCATGCTTGTTGCTGCTCTTGATGTGGCATTTCCAGCAGCAGCAATTTTGCTTACTCAGTTTCTGCTACATGGCGACAAGCGGATCGATGTAGCAGGATTGTTCTGTGTAGTCTTCAGCATGATTGCATATGCTTCCCCTCTTTCAGCAATGGTACGTAGGATTAGTACTTGAAAACTGTAACACTAATTAAGTAAAGATGTCTATGAACGTATATATGCTAAAGCTTGTAATGTGTGTAGAAAACTGTGGTGATATTGAAGAGTGTCGAATACATGCCTTTCCTTCTCTCATTCATTCTTTTCGTAAACGGAGGAGTGTGGACACTCTATGCCATTCTGGCAAAAGACTTGTTTGTTGGAGTAAGTACTTCCTAAGTACCAAATAAAATCACATATTTTGTAAATTTATAAAATAATTAATCATTATTGAGTTTAATATTTGTAACAATGGTCAAACATTTGCAGATTCCAAATGGGATTGGATTTTTGCTTGGAACTGCTCAGCTGATTCTCTATGCGATATACTGGAAACCAACCAAGCCATTCAATCAAGTATCTGATGACTTAGAAGATCAACAGATCAGTGAAGCACTCATCCCAGCTTCAAAATCTACACAAGGGTAAAAGTGATATTGCGTTTACAGAAGAAGTCACTATATATTTTTCCGGGTAAGAAAGAAGAAGACTGAATGTTAAATATCTCATGAGATATAGGCCACTATATATAACTATATATATACATATATAGTTTAAGAAAATTAAGTTAAAGCTGCTATATATAGACAGCACTTGTAATATCTGATACAGCTTTTCATATGGAAGTAAAATATTGCTAACCTATATAGCTACTGGCTGCATTATTCTGAACGATCATGATTGTCATTGCTATCCCATATAGCTACTGGCTGCATTATTCTGAATGATCATGATTGTCATGGACCCATGATTGTCCCATCAAGAATTCTACATGCCACATTATGCATTCGGGAAAGGGATCTTCATGATTCATTTCTATCTAATTTGAGATTCAGGCTGTTAAAATTTGATCCAACTATTACAAATATAAAACTTTTTTAAAAATTATAATAATTGTAGCCGTTGGATCAAATTCCAACAACCTGAATCTTGAATTAAGTGGATTAGGTGAAAAATGATCCGATGGTATCAGAAAAGATAAAAAAATCGCAGACAAATCATTGGGTAGGTGCGTGGGTACCTCTCTGTCTATGACTAGGTGAACCATTTTAATTCTCTGTTCATAAGTAGATATGGGTTTAGATACTTTTCTTCTTGTGCTTATATGGATTTATCCATCCTCAAATTGGCAAATCTCAGATTCACCTCCATGAACATCTTTTCTATAAATAATTTGTTTCAGGTCACAGAATATTTTCAACGTTAGAATTGAGTAATCAACATTTTGTGCTTTTGAGAGGCCAATAAAGAGAAATTTCAACAAGTTGTATTGACCTCTTAGTTAGAGGGGAAACTTGTTTTTCTTGACCTTAGTTTGAGGGGAAAATTGTTTCTATTAACTTTTATGTTGAACAGGAGAAATGTTTTCACCGATTTATGCTAAAAATTGAAACAATCATTGACCTATGCTGACATATGACATTTTTATTGACCTAAACCTAAATTTCCTATTTATTAATCAACAATACCATAAGTATCATTTTAGCTCTATTTTTACAACTCAATCCCGTTCTCTTAGACTTTCACTTTGTGACTCATTAACTTTTTATTACATGATACCCCATATACCATCAATATGGCATCCATATTCACTGAATGGTGTCGACGGATTGAGGTAATATGAAATATAGAGTAAAAATTCCCGGAAAAAAAAGTGATAGAATTGAAAAAACAACAGGTAAAGTGATACATTGTGATAGTTCATGTGTGTTTTATTAATTAAGCCTTTTTATTATTAATATGTTAAAATAAAACCCACAAATCAAAGCATCCAAGATTAGATCCTATGTGTGGTTTGTCCAAATAAAAATTGTGTCCTATGAATCTCATTAGTATCCCAAGAGATACTGAGTCGGGCCACCATCCCACACATTTGTCTGGATAAAAAAAAGGCATGCAGTTCCCAAAGATATTGGTTCAAAGTAATTAATTTTTCTCCATCTCAAGTGATGCTTGGTTGATGTCCAGACTCCAGACTCACTAAAAACTGTACCTGAAAACCTTTTCGCAGGCTCCAGTTTGGCATTGATGAATTTTTGAAAGACAAGCCCACCAAATGAGTGTACTCGTTTCAAAAGCCAAGCATATAAAAGTGACTACGGTGCGCAAGCTAATACAATGTTACTGACTATTTTGACCTCAACTCACAACATCATCAAGATGAACAAGTTAAATCATGAGATGACGTTGTGGACTGGGCAAATAATTAGCGTTGTATTAGCTCACCAAGTAGCTTTGTGCATGTCTGTAAAGTTTTCTAGCTAATTTTCCATGTTGAGTTATTTTTCTTATTCATCTTGACTTGAATTACTAATGGACTCAAATCATTAGGTTCGATTTTCGTCAAAGACGAATTTGAACCACGTTATTATGGCAAACTCATTGTAAATCTTAGTCCACTCTCTCATTCCTTTTTTTTTCTAACATTACCCCCCATCTCTTTAGTGTAAATACTATCATTTATTAAAAAAACAAAAAAGATCGTTCACTAAATAAATGCTAGAATTTTGTTTTTGTTTTTAACGGGACCTTCCTCCTCTAATTTTTATTTTTCGATTGACCTTTAAAATTACCAAGTCAACTAATGAAAGAAAAAGATCTCAAGTGGTACCTCTCTTTCCCGAATAAAAACAAAAGGACATTTTGTTTGAATGGAGATCCTCTCCGGATCCTCTTTGTGAGGATTTCAGAAATCTTCCAATCGTGTTCGTTTATCGACATTACACGGTTAATTTTTGTCAGATACTATTTATATTTAATTTTAAATAAAAAAAATTACAATGATTTCTGACCGCACGATGTGCGATAAACAGATACAATTGAAAGATTCTCAAAATTCTTACCAATAGGATCCGGAAAGGATCCTCATTCATTTTGTTTCAACTAATGAAAGGAAAAAGGACATTAATTTTATGCCCTTGGGAAGGCGAAGATTACATGTAATTGCTTCTTTGATTAGATTAGTGGATTATAGATAGTGCTAATTTTCTTTTGGAATATGACCTGTGATACAATATGGCTTGACTTTTTAGTTTTACCTCTCCTCTCTGAATAAAAACAAAAGTTCTATTGGATTCAACATGTGTGTACTGCGGAGGACTTCACGTTTAAGTAATTACTAGCAAAAGTTGCCCGCGCGATGCTGCGGATTTTAAAACTTTATAAAATATGTTGAAAGTTTTAAATATATACGATAGATAATACTATTTACATACATGTGGAAATATATTTACAATAAGAAAAAAATAGGTGTCCAACAGTGGGGGTTCATAACATTTTGCAAGTTTAGAGCACTGTTGAACTGCTTATTTTTCCAAAATATTATAGGTACATATAAACTGATCAGCAGTAAACTTTCTTCTTTACTAATCGACACTTCAGAACTTTCTTCTTTTGTTTTCATTTCGTTGTTACAAATCAGAAAAATAAAACTTGTTAATGTAAATAAATGGCAGTTTTACCGAAAATGAAAGAACAAAATATATGCGGTGTGCATTGCAGATGATAACAATGAAAATAAGTTGAAGAGTATTGCCTTATCCAAGCAAAAAAATCCCTAAACCTTAAATCCTATATGAATCCAAGTTTTCAAAACCATTCATACTCAAACCAATTCGGTCTAATATGCAAGGAAATTGCAATTCAAAACCACTTGTACCATCTATTTCGATTTTACTCCTTGAGATTTATTTGACCATCTAATTCTCACATGCTAACCCGTTTAAGTCAAATAAGCCATTTTGGTAATTCAGTTTGGAGTTTCTAAAACTTCTATATATTTAGGTCTCTTCCTTCTCATTTAAAAGAGAGTGGTGATATTTCCACCCCGGTGTCTTATTTCCCCACCCACCATTTAATGAAAATGTTAATAACATATTTATCATTTTAAAAGAAGAATTTTAAACCCCTATTTAATTCAGTACTAAAAAAACAAAAAATAATTTAAAATAACAAAAAAATAATGGTGGGTGGGGTGTGATATCTTTGGTGGAAAGAGGTTGGGAAAGATTTGGGTTAGAATTGACGGAAAGGTTGGAGAAAGGAATGGGCGTGTGCTAGATAAAGGCGAGAAACTTCAATGGAGAAAAAAGAGAATTGGGTGTGAGATCTGCTGTTTTGACAAAAAAAGGAGGAAGAAAAATGGTTTGGGGATCCGGGGTCTCTGCAAGGCGACGTTAGGTGTGAAGGAGATGATGAATGTCTAGGTCTTAGGTCTTGCATTTTCTTTCATTTTTTCTATTTTTATTTATTTATTTATAATATTATTTAAAGATATATCAGAGTTATTTAAAAAAAATATTATGGTTATTTTGGGAATAATGGTGGGTGGAGAAATAACATTTTACTTTTTTAATTTTTTATGGTGGGTGGGATTATCATACGGTTGGAAAAATAAGACACTGAAGTGGGTAACTGCACTCTAAAAATATCTATGAAAGGCGTTTGCTATTATTCGATCCCAATAATTTTGTTCCCCATTTGGCCAATTTGAGGGCCATTGACTGACCCTTTATAATAATTATTGTACTCTATCTTCCCTTAACATTGTAAATTTGTAATTACCATTACTGTTCAGTCGTTGTAGATCATTTAACCTTGTTCAGTAATATTTTTCTATTTTCCGATTAACCTATGTATGTTTGTGCAGTTCATATTGCTAGCAGTAAAATTTCGTACTTTATTCCCCTTCGTGGCTAGGGTTAGTAAGTACGTACACAAACTATATATCAACTCCTTTGGACTTCACCAATTGACTTATCCAACAGAATCTTTTTATTTTATTTTATTTTAATAAAGACAAGTTGTGAAGTTTACTGCATATCGAATTTCAACTATATGAATTATTTAACTTTTTGGTCTTCATTCATAGATCATTTTTGTAAAAAATAAATTCAATTCGAGACCACTTACCCATTTAATTGTCATTTTAAACTTTCAATGTTTCTTATAACATAATGTTCCTAAATTTCTTTGAACTCAATTAGATGCCTCAAACATTTTCAATATCACTAATATTTTGTAAGGATGATCTATGAAGTGCAACTTGAAAAATAGATAAATCGAATAGTTGAAGTTCGATATGGAGTGAGCCCCACAACTATTTTTTTTTATAAATGTAGATCCCTTTTTTTGGTTAAAGGGCCTGAAATTGTATAATAGTGGAAACAAAATTAATAAAGCTAGTCCAGCCAAGGTTCTAAAAGACATCAAAACTAGTAGGGCGACGAGCTGAGGTCTAGCGCCTAAGCGGTTAGACGGGATCTAGACGAACTAGACATATTTAAGTAAATGTATTATATATTGTATAAATAAGTGTTTATGTCACAACCCATCCCGAAATATTTTATTTGACGAGGTGAAAAGACGAAAGTGTCCTTAAAGGTTGCTAAGTATGTGTGTGTGACATAATTTTGGTTATGGTTTTTTTTTTAAAAAAAACCTATTTTCCTAAGTTTGGGAAAAATGTTAAGGACTTAGTTTTGTTGGTGGTGTGTTTTAGACCACACACACACAAGTCAACTTTCCTCTCTCTCTCTCTCTCTCTCTCTCTCTCTCTCTCCCGTGGACCTTCTCTCTCCCCTCTCTCTCGAATTTCTGCAATTTCCGTACAAAACGTACGGACAAAGCTCGAACTCAAGCTTTCAGGCACGGATCGAAGGTAAAAAGGTAAGATTTGGAATCCTTGCAAGCTAATACGTTTATATATACTATTTTTGAAGATTGAAACCTTAGTTTTCACGTTGAACCTCGATCACCGAATCCATGCACTGTTCATTCACTCTTTATTGTGTGATCTTTAAGGATTTCTAAGGGCATAGGTAGCTTAAGGACGTCCTTTTGAGGCTCGGAGAAGAAAATTGGAGTGAATTGGACGTCGGAGGACTGAGATCAACAAGTTTGAAGTTTTTCCGTATTATCGAAAGTCCTCGAGGAAGATCTAGTAGATTTCGAAGCCTAAAACTGGTATGATCATGTTCCTCATGTCTTAAGCTTCATTTTGGCATAAAATACGTGAAAAATGGTGAAGAATCGAAGAAGATATAGGCATTTGCAGGTTTCCCAGAAACCGGCGACTCGTCGGAGAAAGAGAGGGTATATTCCGTCAGTTTGGACGAAATATACTAACGGCGTTAGGTGACGCCGTTAAGTTTGACGGAATATACCTGACAGCATTAACTGACGCCATCAGTGTGCACTGCACGTGGCCACGCGTGGGGGCGCGTTTGGCCGTGCACTCGCCGACGCGTGGGGCTTCGAAAAATTATTTTAAAAATATGAGGATGTTTCTGAGGTTGTGTAGATCACTTTGGTATATTCAAACACCCCATTTGAGCAATGTATGAGAAGTTATTAGCTTGTGTGGTTTATGTGCGTTAAATGAC
>JAOTRO020000035.1:1614785-1629421 GCA_028566515.2 Pyracantha coccinea | reverse complement strand
AAAGAAAAATGTCAGATAGTGAAGCTGTGAAAAGTACTGGCTTTTCACAATATGCCCAAAAAATAAATAGAGATCACATCAACGATGTGTGTATAAAATAACATATTCATAATTAATCAATTATTTATTTGATATATTCGAATTATGAAATGATCGTTTATTCAAATGATTTTTTTTGTAAAAATGATCTTTCAATAAAAATCAAGAAATTGAACGGTTTTGAACTTATAATTTGTACAATAAATATACTTTGAAGGAATATAAGCACATACTCAAAAAAAATTTGAAGTTCGCTTTTATGGTACAACTAAAAAAAAATACAAAGTTAGCTTTTATGGTACAATACTCTCGTTAAGTCATTCTCATCCCCACCCTCTCCCTTAAATTGCGAACGAAAAAAAATTAACAACAATAACAACAATAAAGTTTTATTTCATTAAGTAAAGAGACAATACAAAAACTCTCAAGAAGTCTCTTATCCTAGTACTACTCTTGTCTAATCTCGCTTAATTTCGAAATTCTGATGGGATGGAGTTCATGTGAATTGGATAGGTTGACCAATTTCATAGTTGGGTATAGTGGAATTCATCATATTCTTGTTTTGGGGTTTGACTAGACATCTATGGCGTAGATATTTGGACAGGTTCAGTTTCGTGTCAACCTGTGTGAGAGAGAAAGATGTGAGTTTCTTCTTCAACTACTACTTCTATATATTATTGTTGTCAACTTGAAAAGTTGGTTGATTTCTCTTCTTTTTATCCGAACTTTGAATTCTCTTCTTCTTACATTGCCTAATCATTAAAGCTTTGCCAACGACCTACTTTATTATTCACAAACAGAAAAAAGAAAGAGAAAGCCAAGCAAGGAAAGAAGCCTGTGCAGGTCTCTCCCAATCCTCAACTTCCCAACCCTTTTTCAAATTATTGGAGAAATAATTCATAGAGGTATTTATTTCCTTTGAGATTTAGGGTTTATATTTGGTTCTTTCATTCATTCATTGTTCTCTCTTTGGTTTTTTACTCAGCTGGCTCAGGATTTCTATTGCCATTTTTGTCCGTTGCCTTCTCTGCAAGTTAGTTTTTCGTTCCATCCTGATTTCCCATCTGGGTTTTCACTCTCTTGATCTTCTCTTTAATCTGACAACCATTTGTGATTTCATCTCTTTTTTGGTCAGGATCTTGCATGATTTTCTTGGTTTTTTTGTTCTAGCGTTTTAGCATATTCATTAAAAAAACTTTGGAAATTTAATGAAGTTTTTATCAAGAACAAAATGTTGAGTCTTTCTTATGAAGACGTGAGAATTCAGTGGTAGGGTTTAATTTTCTAAAAATTGATTCAATGGCAGGCAGAGGGAATTGCTGTAGGATTCTATACAATGAAGTGCTTCTACTATTTCAAGGACAAAGCTAGGAGCAGGGAGCAAAGATCTGCTCCAGAGCTGAAAGAAGAAACAAAATCGGATTATTCAGGTGGCGGCGACAGGGTCATTAAGTCCTCCTGTTCCGCGAATTCGCCCCGCGGTATACCAGAAATGTACGAAGAGAAGGCTCATAATTTGCGGGTGTTTACATTCGCGGAGCTCAGGCAGGCAACAAACGACTTCAGTAGGCTGCTTAAGATCGGAGAAGGCGGATTTGGGAATGTATACAAAGGTTCAATTAAGCCCGCTGATGACAAGGGCCGCGATCCAGTCACTGTCGCCATTAAAAAGCTTAACAATGATGGCTTGCAGGTATGGAAGTTTAAGCATCTTCCTAGTAATTGAATCTCTTTACATTCTTTTTCTCGTTTCAAATACCATTTCTTATAATTCTCTGTTTTCTCACACAGGGTCACAGGCAATGGGTGGCAGAAGTTCAATTTTTGAGTGTTGTGGAGCACCCGAATCTTGTCAAACTAATCGGATACTGTGCTGTTGATGGAGAAAGAGGGATTCAACGACTGCTTGTCTATGAATTCATGCCCAACACAAGTTTAGAAGATCATCTATTCAACAAGGTGTACTCAACCGTACCTTGGGGGACAAGGTTACAGATAATACTTGGAGCAGCTCAAGGATTGGCCTATCTGCACCAAGGATTGGAAGTTCAGGTTAGCTCTGAAGTCTGGACATCGATATTGAAAATCGGTTTTTACAAACCAACCTACTTATGTACTTGAAGTTTCATGTCGGTTGTTTTAAACTCCCAGATCTTTCATGTCATGTTGGGATGGATCAGGCATATTTTGAATATCTAGTCATCTGCTCATGTCACATTACAGACTTTATCCTTCGTAAGATCTACACGCTCACTTCTGGTTCTGGGGGTGAGGCGGATATCCGAATTTCAGAATGTTCTTCCTTTCTTTGCATAAGGCCAACCTACCCGGAAATTTTTCATTGACCCCTCTTCCACATCGATTTTTTATGCCCTATCTCTGCACCCCATTCCCTGCACGAACTGTTCCATTAGTTTTATTCTCTGCAAGACAGACTACAGTATCTTCTTCTTGCTATTTTCAACATTTCTGGCTTATTCGTAATCGTTGTTATTCCCATGTTTCTTATGCTGTTGATGAAGGTAATCTATCGAGATTTCAAATGCGCGAATGTGTTACTGGATGAGAACTTTAGACCGAAGCTTTCGGACTTTGGGCTTGCTAGGGAGGGGCCAATGGTTGGCCATACTCATGTTTCAACTGCAGTAAGTATTGCATTCACTTATTTCTCACCAGCATTTGTAGCTTGTATACTAGCCTACCTATGCAAACTCTGCTTTGAAAAATGTTAATGAATTTTTCTCGTGATCAGGTAGTGGGGACTTATGGGTACGCTGCTCCAGATTACATCGAGACAGGCCATCTCACAACTAAGAGTGATGTCTGGAGTTTCGGTGTGGTGCTGTATGAGATTCTTACAGGCAGGCGAGCATTGGAGAGAAACCGGCCAAGAACAGAACAGAAACTTTTGGAATGGGTGAAACAGTTCCCTTCTGATGGAAAAAAGTTTGGCTTGATAATGGATAGCAGGCTGGAAAACAAGTACTCTATCACTGCGGCAAGAAAGATAGCTAAGCTGGCCGAAAGTTGCCTGTCAAAGAGCGCAAAAGATCGGCCAACAATGAGTCAGGTAGTAGACAAACTGAAGCGGATTATTCAAGACTCGGAAGAGGGAATCCCATCCGACAGAAGTCCTGCATCCGTTGAGAATGACCAAGCCGACTCAGTAACAAAGCCGAGACAGTTGGAGGCCTCAGAGTCATGGCAGAGACGAATGGCTCACCTGGCCAAACTAGGCGAGCATGTGGAGAGCGCTAGTAGAAGAAGATTCATGATTATGCAGAGGGCAAAGGTGACTTGATGGATAATTCACCCGGCGTAGTTGTAACTTGTTTTCGGGTCGTTTCTGAGATCAAAGGATGAGGAAAAAGTACTGCAGAAAAGGAAATAAGTGAGCTCAATTGACTTGTCGATGGAACTTTTTCTCGAGTTGGATGGTTATTTTTTGTAGAGTTGTTAAAGCCATCAGAGATTCTAAGGTTGGTTTTCCATGTATAGGTGATTGAATAAGAATATGCTAAAGCTATTTCTTTTCTTCCTTTTTTGCCCTTCTTTCCAGGTCAACAGAAATGTACCAAAATTCCCCAAATCATTCATGGTAGCATTGGCACCACACAATCTTTTAAATCTTTCATTCGTAAGGTTACGAAAGTTAAATCGTTGAAAAGAGTACCCCATAACTCATTCCCCATAGAGATTACAGGAATTCTGAAAAGGAAGCCCAGCGGATCATACGAAAAACTGCAGCGACAAGAACCGAATCCTTTGATGCTCCCTCTCAGCAACTCTACTCAAACTGAATCAAGGCCTTGACGAAAGAGTTGGCTCGTGTGTATCATGCATAGCACCTTGTGTGATGCCAAGAGAATTCGGAGACAATGCAGCCCTCCGAGCTGCCAACGGAAACCTACTAGACATTGATCTTGTTCTTCGCTGCTTAACTCTCTAATATGCATCGCAAATACCCTCGGAGTGTGGTTCCCTGGGCGTCCTACACAGGTCCTAGAGGGGTGTACCTGCCACACTTACAAAATAAAGTATTAACCCATGAATTGGCTTGTTAACATATAAAAAGCCCCCGGTTCCAAACCATGTAGACTTTGCCTACCAGTCTAAAGCCTTCGGCCTTTGATTATTCAGACCATATCGAGAATACCCAAATGGAAAAGCCATACTAAGTTTTCAAGTAGGATAGATTACCGATCCAGGTTTACGACTTTGGATTTTAAATTATAATCTGAATATTTGAGGCGGAAGTCAAAGAGAACACTTACAAAAGGGTCCTTGTCAGCCAAGAAACCATGATTTCCCTCGAAATAAATTCTGCATCCGCCAGTTGGAGCTTTCATTTTGCTTTGCTAGGTTTGCATCTCTTGTGGGTTTTCAACCAACACACTTGTTCACCTGCACCACAAAATTTAGACACAGTTAACATCGGTTTCCATATTATGTCTAGAAGTTAGCAATTCTCTTTGATTAGCTTCGCCTTAGTGTTGAAAACTGAAAATCCCTACCAGAAACCAAATGTGCCCAGCACATTATGACCTTTTCCATACATTTCATCGAGCATTTCCAGCAGTTGGCATGCACGGCATTTCATCCAACATTTGCGCTGCACAACATAACTGGCAGGCCTAACTACGTTCTCATAACCTCAACCCAATTTCCCTTCCATCTCCTTTGTCGTGACTGTTTTTTTGTTTGCTTGCCTTTCTTTCCTCATTCAGTGATCAGGCTTCCCTGAAACCACGTCAAGCCAAATGGTTCTTGATGCCTCCTGATTGTTGCCACTTGTCACAAGAGGCATCAAATGTGAGGCCGGAAGGGTTCACTCATTATAACATCAGTCCCAGATCATAATAGTTGCAGTGAAAACTCAGGAGCCGCTAAATTCAATTAATTGAAGAACATTTTGACTTGCATCTCCGCAAGGTTTATTTCTACATAAACAATCATATGTAATGTACATAAGGAAATCCAGGAAGAGGCTTTTTTCAGCTGTTCCACTTGAAATTTCGGAATCTTCTTGCATATTATGATAGGCTCTGTCCAATAATTTATACGTGATTTCGTCAAAACAAATGGAAAACTCACTCAACTTCTGACCCCACATGAGGGCCTTCTCAGGCATTCCCTGCTTGCAGAACTGGGACAACAACACATTAATTGTAACAGTATTCGGAAGAAACGCCAACTTAAGCAATTTAGCCATTAAAATCATAGCACGATCCAGTATGTCAATACAAGCACCATTCATCATCGTGTTGTATGTGACTGAGTCTGGAACAACACCTCTTGAAACAAGCTCATCCAGCATCATCACAGCTCGACTAATTTTTCGAGTGCTACAAAATCCCTGTATGCGTATATTATAGGTTGTAATATCAGGTTCAAATCCACTGGCATACATTTTATACAAAAACTCATCTGCTCCGACCATGTCAAATGCTTTACAATAACCACCAATTAAGGTATTGTAAGTGACTATATCTGGGGTTAACCCAGTTCGGTACATGTCCATAAATGTATCAATTGCTGACTTCATTCTCCCCTGTTTACAGAACCCATTAATGATCATATTGGTCGTAAAGATATCCGGAAGAAGCCCCTTTTGCCTCATCTCTCTCACTAACTTCAGTGCATCACTCAACTTCCCACGGCTGCAAAACCCGCCAATTAAAGAATTATAGACAAAATTGTTTGGCACAAACCCCTTGCTTGTCATATCCAGATATATATCATATGCCTCTTCCACTAGACCCGCTTTACATAGTCCATTGATAAATGCTGAGAAGGCAACAACATCAGGACATATCCCTCTTCTTTCCATCTCATTCCACAAATTTTGAGCCCCATCCAAATCACCAACACGAAAGTACCCATCCAAAAGCACAGTGAAAGCAGTTTTTTTTATAGGGAACCCCTTCTCTATCATCTTACACAAAAGCTCTCTGGCTACTTGCAGGTTCCCCTTCTTGGATAAACCCATAAGCAAAGAACTACATGTAGAAGTCGAAGGAGTCACACCAAACGTAATCATAAACTTATAGGCCTTATAGGCCTTTTGTTCTAACCCTACTCTGCTACAAGCTGCAATAATTGAGTTGAAAGCAACCACAGTCAGAGGCAATCCTTTTCCTAGCATATCCTCTAAAAATTCAATGGCATCATCCAACAGACCTGCCCAACATAACCCAGAAACCACGATGTCATACAATGAAGAATCTGGAAACAGCCCTGATACAGATAAATCCTTTAACAACCTGTCTCTATCCTCTTCCCTTCCATACTTGTAATACCCTGCAATCAAGATATTAAATGTTATGCCATCAGGAGATATGCCCTTGTTCCTCATTTCTTCATAAATCATGTTTGCCTGGCCAATGTCCCTTGCTTTAATGTACCCGTCCATCATGGTATTGTATATAGTGGTACTTGGAGAAACACCCATATCTGGGATCCCATCAAAAAGCTTCCTAGCTTCCAACATATTTCCCTCCTTACATAAGGCATTTATGACAGTACTAAATGTAACGGTGCTCGGTTTACAGGCCCTTGCAATCATCAAATGCACCCAATGAAGTGCATCATCTGTCTGTCCCCTCACACAATTTGCATTGATCACAATGTTATATGTAATAACATCCGGATCACACTGAAATTTCCACATCACATGCAACAAACTCTCTCCCACCCTAAGCAACCCTTTTCTACAAAACCCAAGAATCATCGCATTAAAAGTATAATTATGAGGTTGAGGCTCCTTCCGAAGCATATCCCTAAAAACCTTCCACACGCTACCATAATCACCACCTCTAATCAACAACCTGAAAAGAATCGCAATTGCTGACAAACTCGGCTTCAACCCCACCTCCCGCATCCTACTAACAACCTCCAATGCCTCCGAACCCATTTCAGCATTCAAGAAACCTCTCATAAGAGTATCAAGAACCGAAAAATCCGACTCATACTCACAATGACCTGCCCACATAAACCCCACCAAATCTCTACTCCTACTTGGCCCGATTCGCGCAATGACACACGAAAGCACATCCTGAGCTAGAAACCGCAAATTATCCCTTGCCAAAAAATGTGCAGCAATACAACAATTCCTCACAATTCCTTCACTGTCATCTCTAAAGGCTAATTTGAAAAACCCAAATGCAGTTTCCCTAGAACCTAATAGTTTCATAACTTTTACAAGAAATAATGGGCAAAACCGCCTGGAAAAACCCTTCAAAACATAACCATGTTGGTTCTTTATTATCCGTGACAACCCAAGTGTGACTATGCGCCGTTCATTGGAGTTTACAGAGCACAAGGATTTGGAAATAGGGTTATTAGCAAATGGCAAAAACTGGGTAAAATAATCGAAGCTTTGAGAGCTTGTAATTAAGGTTCGGGAGGAGTTGAAGGAGTGATAGTGTACCTTGAGAGAAGGGTGCAAGCGACGGAGGTCAGCAGACATTGGAGCTCGCCTGAGAGCTGCAGTGGTTAAGCTGCGAGACGCAAAATCTGGGTCGCGTGTTTGGTGGGTTTCGAAAGGACTAACATTTTGAGGAGTGGAACAGGTACATACAGTCTTGGAGATTGTTGGGGGAGAGTGAAAGTTTGAGACTTGGAGTTGGGCAATGAAAAAGAAATGGGCTTTTCCCCCAAAACGAGACAAGATATCCGACCCACAATTCATTTCCTACGCCCATTTCTTTTTCATCACTATTTCTTTAGCCTAATTAGGGGATTTAGAGGGCTTTTTGTGTTCTCTTTCTTTTGCTGCTTTAGAGACTTGTCTTTTTTTATTTTATTCCTTGTGGATTCTGTCCTGCCATCCTGTACGTTTTCCTGCCTTTAATCGAATCGAGGGAGGGGAGTTTGCTTGGCTTACTCATTCGATTTCAGGTTCTCTCAAAGTTGTTCTCGATTTTTCATTTCCTAAATATAAAATGTTTTGGATGAACTGTCAATTTAGTTCTTGAATTATCACCTCAATGAAAATTAGGTCCTTAAACTATTTTTTCAAAAAAATCACTTCTTGAATTATAAAGATCTGCCAATTAAATCTCTAATATTATATTCAAAGCTAATGTATTTAATTTTCCGTCAATTTAAATCACCTTACTTACATGCGATACACATTGAAAGTAAATTGGTAATTTTTTATAAGGAAATAATGTACGGAGTTAATTTGACTTGTATACATTTCCCATCGGCCACCCTCCGTCGTAACCCCCGTTCAAGAATTTTCCTCCCTTGAAATATATACCCTTCCGGCCCCACGAGGATCTACTACCAAGTTTCGCTTCCATAAATGTCCAGTTCGGATAATATTTCTCTTTGAGCACTCGTGCCAACAGAGAATTAGAATACATCACCATCCTCCATCCAATTTCGGCCAAGAAAAGCCAAATTGAAACATGAGAAAATTGTAACAGTGTTTTTCTCCCTCAACTAAAATTCATGATAATTGATCTTTTAACTCATCAAAATATGCATTTATGATTATTTTCTTCAACTTCTCTAAAACTTTCGTTAAAATGAATCACGTGCCTCGTGTGGCTAAATGAGAAAATTATAGAATGGTCTTTCAACTTTATCCCCAGTGGAGAAATAGTCTATCAATTTTAACACGATTGGAAGAATGATCCTTCAATTTTAACCAAATTGTATGAATGATCCTTCTAACATGACTCGTTTTGACAGAAATTTTAATGGAGTTGATGAAAATGACCATAGCGGTACGTTTTGAGAAATTAAGAAATTAATAGGCATAAATTTTTAGTTAAATGATCATTGCTCTAATTTAATTGAATTGAAGTTAAAAAGATGGTTGCTGTAATTTCCTCCCTCTAATCCCCAATCCACCGACCTGCTTCCTTTTTAACATTTTTGCCCACGCAACCAACGCGCAATCTCACTTTCCATCTCTTTTGATAGATATGACATCTATGCTTCCGGCGGCCCTATTCATTTTCATTCCTTCTTTCTTTATTTGCTTTTTTTCTTTTGGCAGGAAAAGTCACACAATTAGAGACACTTCACATCAAAATAAAAAGAAGAACACAAGTGGCAACGGATTAACCTCATAGTTAAAATAGTATTTTTAAAATTTTCAACGACTTCTTGTTATCGAATTCTTCGATATTTTTTAGATAAATTAGTACAGAGGATATCGTTTGTATATAAAAATGCAAAACGAAAATCATACAAAAATCTCTTTGAATAAACTTTTCAATGCCTCAACATCCCTTGAGAAGTAAACAAAGATGATCGATCATCAACAAAACTTTACAAATGACCCTTTCCCTTCCGCCATTCCATTTCAAACAGGATGCTCTTTGACTTGTAAACATCAACCAAAACAAAAAACAAAGTTCTTGGGTTTTTCTTGATTTCTTCTCCTTAATTTTATGTTATCCGATCGGCCACAGTTTGCTATTTACTTTCTTTTCCTTCGGATTTGAATTTCATCCCAAGTCTAGAATCCTTGCATCCTATCCGATCGTACATCATCCTCTCATCCTTCCCCCGTACCTTAACAAATCACAAAACTCGGTTACCCGCTATTGATCACATCCACCATGATCTTGCCACGTGGAATGATCCGAAAGCTTAATAACAATCTCCACCAAGAATCTCTTCAGTCTCAGATCAATCAGGCCACAGCAACAGACCCCGTCCGTACATTTTTGTTGGGGGTGGAGTTCTTGTCGGGATCCGACTTTCTTCTGCTGGAAGTAACCTTCCAGCTCTTGTCCTTGTTCTCATCAAGCTTTATCTCTTCTTGCCTACAATCTTGACTGCAAAATGGTGTGTTGCCCCTGAAAAATATAAAAATGAAAATCCTCATCAGAAGACGGCAAATCAAACTTCCCGTAAAACTTTTCTAATCTAACCTGGTGGTAAATACTGCAATGTAACGAGCACACTGCTCTAGCGAACTAGGTTATAAAATTACCTGTACATGAAGATGTCTGAGTTGTTTCCAAGTGGTTTTCTACAACGATGACAGGCATCAAGGAAGTGAGGCTCATTCGTTTGATCTTCATATGTGGTGTAGGAGAACATACCAGTCCTCATGCTTCAAAAAATAAAATTAGAGGTGCTGAGAGGAAGAAAATGTTGTTGGAGCTTGCTGCAAACTTTGGTGCCAATAACAGGAAGGTGAATGAGTGGGGGGAGGAATCTGAAAGGCATCTATAAAGACTTGTTCCGGTGGACTTGGGGCAATAAGCTGCTTTGTGGGTCTATGCGAACAAATTGTGTTAACCAATCAAGTTCTTTGATTGAGTCAACTTCTAGATTGTTATGTAAAATCAATGGTTGATATTGATTGGGAGATCTGTGTTTTAAATTTCTTCGATACGATAGATATTTTTCTAAAAATATCCAAAAAAATCAGGCAAAGTTATGGAAATAGGGTGAAACTCTTACGTTTAACCTAAAATCGACAAATATAGTCGATATTTCTAACACATATGTTAAATATCGAAAAAATTCTTATATTTCGTCTAAACTAATGTTTAACAATTCTTAAAGTTTCATTTTAATTTTTTCTTATTTTTTTATTGAAAATAACCGATATCGATACTATATTCGATATATTTGTCGATATTTTTATAAATTTGATATAAATATTAATATTTTAAACTCCGGGAAGGATGAGGGGTATTGTGGACCGAGAGGCATTGGAATTTTGCTCACCGCATGGTTATAAAGAAAACAATGGGTGGTGGTTTCGAGATTCCATGGGTTTCAATCTATTGGCTGCGGTGCGGTGCAGTGCATGCATCAGCATCAGTTTCTCAAAACCACTTTTTCTTTTATTTACTTTTTGCCACATCGGTTTTTTTCTGTTTTTGCATTTGGACCCTTTTATGTTGGGTATTTTTAGTACATCCGTAAACTTTTGTATTCCTTTTAATTGGATTGGAGGTTACCTTCCCCTGGACCATAGTAACGGAGGAGGTTAATTATTGTATTTTTCTTTACTTTTAACAAACGATATTATCTAATTAACAGAGTGGGAGAGTGTGCTAAGCTAAGCCTTAGTGCCTCACAGTGGGCTATAGCAACAATAGGGTTCAAATACATTTTTGGTCAAAATCGAACATAAGATTTTTCACTTATAAGTGAAGATAAATACTATTAGACCGTAGTACTAAATGATCATTAATTAGTGTATTAGTACCATTTCTTTTTGTGTTTGCTAAGATTAATACTAATTGCTATTTTACTGATGGTTCTTGTGTTTGTGTGTTCCTCATTTGACCAACAAGGTTTATTACCAATGAGAAGATATGATTAATTTAAAAGTTTAATGTAATAAGGGACACAAGTTGGAGAAATATGTGGGAATCTTTTGTTTCTTTGTTTCTAGGTATGCTTTAGAATTAACTATTGACGGTGCATGTGAGCTTAAAGTGTAGATATGATATGGTATCTAGCTCCCAAGCAAAATCTAATCTATTGGAGATGCTACCATCATTGGTATTTTTCTTTACTTATATGTGAGGTGACTCATGTGTTTCGTCTCATGTTTTATGTTTCATCTTGCTGAAAATCGTTTTAATTTATTTTTTTATTTTTTTGGAGTGAAACAATAGCATTAGTGAGTTAAATGTTAGATTAGCTACCGAAGAGGTTCGAACCTATGTCATCATGCAAAGGCACAACACTTTTCTACCACTGTGGTAAAGGATCACTTGCAAAATCGTTTTAATTTATTGATTAGGCATGTAACGTGTAGGTATAATCAAACTTAATTTAAGAATTCAAGGTAGAGATCCTCTAAAACATTGCAAATGCAAATAAAATAACTTAAATTTGACTAATAACTAGATGGAACGACTACTAAACTACCCTAAAAACTTTTTTTTTGGAGAAAAAACTAGTTTATAAAGTTAAATTTCACTTAGATGATAATTCAAGAGACAAATCAATTTTTTGTGCGTACAAAACAAACTTATTACTTGTGCATATCATGAAATTTTTTGGCAACTCATTAGTTATATAATCTCTAGGTAAGTTCTAAATTCTAACTGCAAAAAGTAAAGACTCCAAGAAAAGAAAAATGAAAAGAAATTGTGGGTTATATAAGAATTTGTAGAAGCTTTGGGGCAATAATGTCAAAACAATCCAATATTTTATCCTCTTTCGAAATTGTTCTTGTATTCTTCCTTAATTACAATAGCACCACCCCTGGACCACTAGCAATTTGGAGCAATCACTGGGCCCCAAAAGCCCATAAGAAACCAACAACAGAATTAAGACCACACCGTGGAGGTGACTCGGAGGGGACCCGCACCCACCAAAACATCGAAGCCGCGGGACCCACCTGACTCAGGACCATGCTGGCTCTACTTCCAAGGTCCTTGTCTCCCGGGCCCACGACCACTGACCGTATCCCACGGGCAGCTCCTTCCTTTTGTGCCCGTTGCACGTGTGCCTGAAAGGAACTACCAGCGCAACACATCGATTACCACAAGTGCTACGTGGCAAGTGGCTGTGGAAAAGAGACATTATTTTGCTTGCACCATGTTCTTGGAACGGTCACGATTGTGGAGGTGGGGAATGGACGGTCGAGATCGTCCCACGCTCGAAGGGTTCCAATTATTTGGTGGCCCTGCAATTTCCATTTGGTTTCTCTCCACGTGGACCGAAGCACGTGGCTGACGGAATGAGTTGTCGAAGTGAGTTTTTATCATTGGTTGCTTCTCTTATCAATTAAGAATAGCATTTGTGTCAAGTGATTAAGCAAATGTGAGCTGCAGAACGTGGCAATTGCTATATCATTTCACTTATAAATTGGTATCATTTATTTATTTTTTTATTCTTTTTGAAAAAAAATCAGCGGGTGATACAGTCATCATACAAGAATCGAAAAAACTCATATAAGCATTTCAGTCTAAGAATTGGAGTAGTCAATTTATCAAAGGGTCATGTTGTTTTTCTCTAACAATGTGTGAGTTTCCGACTGACGTTATTTGGGAGATATCTGATGGAGTGAATCAATTTTACTAGAGTTTTGGCAAATTAATATTCACTGAGTGGCTAAAGTTCCTTAGAACATCTCTAAAGGAGACGATAAATTTTAAAAGTAAAATTTAAATTTGACAATCTATGTGGCACTTTGATATCTTTTAAAAATTTGTTATTCACCCACTATATTAAATTAACTTATTATTTTATTACATTAAACTATTATAATAAATGTTTTTTTTAACAAACAATGTCATCTACACTAAGAGGGAATGGTGGACTTAGCATCACAATAGGCTAACAATATTGTGTTCAAATTTTCCTTTGGCAAAAATCAAATCTAAAACCTCTCACTTATAAGTAAAAAAGAATATCACTAGACTGTAGTACTAAGTGGCAAAAAGAAATGTTTTAAAACAAAATAAAAACTAATAAATTGTATTTAATACCCTTTTTTTTTTTTTTTTTCTGAAGGGCTATCAATTTTGGTAACAAGTGTGAGGGCTGCCAATCCATATCATGCCATACTCGATTAAGCTTTTCAGTTGAAAGCATTGTTGCTGCTTTTTTTTTTTAAACCGTTAGTACTGATTTGGACATTTTTACATTTCTTTTGTAAATGTGATATTTTAAAGCACGGCATAATTTATTTAATAGTTTTCTAATATATTATACTATTCACTTAGTTTGCGCTCAGTCGAAAGTAAGTAATTCTATTTGTTCTAAATAGTCGGACATGGTGGTTAACTTTTACATTACTTGTAATACGTAGTTTGGTAAATATAAATACAAAGCACTTGACGCTAAAAGTGTTTGACATATTTAGTTTTGTTCTCTTATTTCGTCTTTCTTGGGAAGAATTCGTGCGTTTGAGTTATGATTTTAATGTTAATTTTATTTATTGGTACAACATTATTGTTAATAATATTTTTCGTTTGCTGAGAGTTAATAATATTAAATCAGACACGTATCGTTCTTGTGGGATATTAGAAAAGAATAATCAACTATCAAGGAGCTTGCATTATATCAACATATTATTTGGTTTTCGGGGTCCAATGCTGATGTGTGCATTCAATAATTTGTATGTATTTTCTTTGTAATTAAAAATAAAACATGCAACGTGTATTATTAGAAAAATAATACAAATAATAATACATCGAAAACGACTAACTTTCAGTTTTGGAGGGTTTGAGCCATCTCTCTCTCTTTTTATTTTGTCTTCCACTTTGTTGGAACTAAAAAGGAAATTTAAATCCAAATAAGTGGAACACCATGAGCGATGTTGAGGTCCGGAATTCAAAGTGAAATTTTTGTACAATCAACTTTAATATTAAACCCTATACTAAAATGCAGAAAAATTAAACCCTATACTAAAATTCTTATGTTGCAGCTATGAAGCACGGATACACGAACGGAGTTTAGCAATTCATAAAAATTCAAAATTTATCGGTTCGAAAGGGGCATGAATTCCGTTACTTAAAAAACAACATTAAATTTTATTTTTTTTTTGTCGAAGATGAAATATTATTAGATATAGCCCTGGTTTGTTACTGAAGTGCTTTTGAAAAAAGTGAGTATCAAAAAAAGCTGGGAGCTTTTTTATGTTTGGTAAACATTCA
>JAOTRO020000035.1:1555811-1567080 GCA_028566515.2 Pyracantha coccinea | reverse complement strand
CACACACCTTTTTAATTTTCGGCCGTCAAATCAGATGAATTGAAGAAGATTAATGGATAGAAATTATCAAGGGGTGTGTGAAAAGTAAAATAGGGTGTGTGGATAGCACACCTCCTAGATTTAATCCTAATCCTAGTAGGAATACCTCCCTCTCTTTCTATATATATTAAAGAAGTGGCAATATCACCATCCCCATCATCAAAGAGTTCTTTCCTCCTCTTTTTATTTCTTGTTAATATTTTTGCTAGCCAATTTCATTATGAGTAACTAAGTACTTTAGTTGGGACTTGGTTGAAGTCCTAATCATGTTTCCTCAAGTATTTTCAACACACTTTTATTAAAAGAAAATTTGTTGATACTTTAATGGTTAATTTTTATTTTAATTCCAATCTTATTGAGTTATTTTATGATTGATCGTTAGAGGATAGCTTTGTAATTGAGTTCGTTACATAGGTAAATTTGGATGATGTGCTGAGTAACAAGAGAACTAGCAACAGTTCTTAGAATTAATTATCACGAATAACCAAAATAGATACGATGTTCTAGGATTCGAGTGTTTGTTGATTTCTATTGTATTATGCTTTTTCGGAGTGCAACTTAGTAGATACCATGCTAAATACTTCGAGAATGAAAAAAGTCAGCGGAAACACTCATGCCTAATCCGTTGTTTAGGGACATCAATAGCTTAAAGAGTAAAATACCATGCCTTTAGGTTGACAAGATCAAACATCGTTTTCAAAACCCTTATTGCCAATTACTCTTATTTGCCTACGTTCTTTATATTGTGTTTTTATACTTTTAAATTTAAGACATCTCAAAACTATTTTGTTAAATCTTTACGTGCATATTTGCTAGTTTTGTGAATAAATTAATTTAAATTCTTAGGAATCATAACCTAGATACCTATTAGTGCAATACTTGTGGGATGATCTCGCACTTGCTTTCTATACTATGGGTTTGATCTTGTGCACTTGAGAATTTAAAACATGCAATTAGTAGCTGAATTTTTAGGTTGCTAATTTCGTAACAAGTTTATATATAAATGTATGCATGCATATGCATATTCTCAAACAAAATAATAATAATAATAATAATAAATCTGATATATTATATAAGGAGTGGAATACATAAGTTTTAGATATGTACAGAAGATACTATAATAACAGCAATCAAACAAAATACCAGAATTAATCTGACCAACAATTCAACATCCTTAATCCCAAACCATCAGAATTTGGTTCAACAACAAAACTACATACAATAACACTTCAACAAATTCGGTCGTGGTCGTGGTCGTGTTCCTGTATCCGCAGCAGCAGTAACTATGAAGTCTCTGAACATTAATCCATCTCAGCGGACCCATGCTACAGAATCAATCTCATCTCTTGCCGACTTGTACAGTTCTAGCCTTTTAGCACACTGTTGCCTCCTCTCCATCAACGAAGGATCTTCGTCAAGCAGCTGGGAAAGCTGCTTAGCCTGAAACACAAACCAAAGCAACAACAATTATAAAACACAAGCGATAATAGTTGTTCGGGTCCAAACAATCAAAACATTGCATGTCAGGCGAGAAAGTACCTCTCTCTTCCCTATTTGTATGTAGAAGTGATTTAGCAACGACGTTTTAGCCTCTTTGACTTGACAATGAACAACGGCCTTGGGGATTGTGTTCCTCAGTGTCTCAGACACCATTCCCACATATGAGGATACGTTTGATCCTATCCTCCGAAAGTGGCCCTCTGAGTAGCGGTCCACGGCAGGGGCAGGGGCAGGGGCGGGTGTTGTACCAGGCCTTCCCGCTGGTGTTGAACCAGGCTTTCCTGGGTTTCCTGGGTTTCCGGCGTTCTCCATTTCCTGTGGAAGTCTCCGAAAGAAATCCACAGTCAAATATGAAGATTCCATGTCCACTAATCGAAGAGTTGTCTTCTTACTTTCATCACGGAACCTTTCCAAGGCTTCATTACATGCAGCAGCTATTTCAGCTTGCAGAGTCGGAAAGCGCTTCAATTCCTGAGTTACAAACATCAATATCATGCCCCTTTCTCATTCAAAGAACACTAGTTAAACTTTATAACCAACAGCAAAATTCCGTTCACCTGAGTTTCTGCTAATGACTTCCTCACAAGTTCTTTCAAGACAAAGTGAACCTACGGTGTGGGTTTTTGGTCAGTAAGAGAAAAAAGGGTGATCAAAAGTTCTGGATGACTAGGCGAACTTTAAGAACACTTCTAGCAAAACCTGAATAATAGAGTGTAAAGAAAAAAAGGATAACTTACAGCATCCACGGAAGCTTCAGCCGGCCCTCTAAAATAACTCAGTGACCCCTCAATTAGGCGACGGTAACCTTGCTCAGGAGCAATCAAGTGTGGCTGATAACCGTCAGCCTCTGAAACCACTTTCCTTACATTCTGCAGAGAAAGATGTCGATCAAATGGAAGCTTCCTCAACGCAGCAGGTAGTTGGTTGTCAAAGACACCATAAATCCGATCACCTCCAGCCCGTCTAATACAACAAAATGAAGAACAAAGATATCATCAAACCACAGTAGTGCAGGGAGTTTTTTTGGTCAAAAGAAATCAACAAATTCATCTGATGATACTACATACAACTTTAACAACATCAATCCCTGTGAAGCAGAGTATTACACAGATGAAACTATTCAGCTGGCAACCAAGTACCAGCACATGCAACCACCAGGGTTCCCGGATCCAGCAGATAAAGGGTGCGTCAAAAACTACTAAAACCAACCCAAAGCCAAAACCTAAACCTAAGGAACCCAATTACTAACAAATTTTCAAACCTTGACAGTCGGAGGTTGTTTTGTATTAAATACCAGAACCAACCAAAAGAGTTAATGCTAAGTAAGCACACTACGTTAGATTTAGATCACCTCCATTGGGTTGTCCAGCACACTAGATTGAATACAGAATACCCGCATGGAATTTACAATCATATGAATCATTCATATCTAAAGCAAATTCAGCTTATGCCAATTTTGCTAAGGATTTGGGAACTAAAGACGCAAACATTAGGTAAACAATCCCCAAAAACTTAGAAAGGCATACATTGAAGGGACAAAGTTTAAACAAGTCGATCTTACCCTCCATCTAGATGCTCCTTGAAAATCCTGTCAAATGCACGGCAGAGTTCCAGTATAGTGTACAATTGAGCCTAAAATACAAACTCTTGGTCACAAACTCATGATTGCTCAAAGATCATCCAATTTATGATCAAGTGTTGCAGATAAAGACAGCTTACCCCAGCATCAACGGCAACAGGCCTACCAAGATGGTCCAACTCGGATTCAAGTTCATCAATGCTTTTGTTAATCATAGATAAGATACTTGGTATTCGAGACCTAATCACAGTCTCCAAATGCTACAAACAAGATCAATCCATCAAAATGATACCCTATTACATCAAGCAACAAAAAACGATACCTATTTTAAGGAACAAAATATATTCAATTGCAACAAAGATATTCAAACTCAAATATATGCAATTGAGTCAAACCTTTGAGAGAAGTTTTGCAAGATACTCGGAACCCATTCTATTAGCTAAGTGCCCATAGTCAGGACTGGTTGCAAAGTATTCGCGCTCCTTGCGCCTTGCAAGAACCATGTCTGTATTTTTATTAATATCTGCTTGTGAACGGTTCACAACTCCAACCCAAGGATGTTGCAGGCGATAGGATCTTCCTTCAATAACCTATGTGGACAGACATAAGAACTTTAAACTACATTTGAAGTTGAACATATTTCTTTGTTTCAGGTACAAAGCATAGGAAAATGTAAAGAAAACCACAGTAAAGCTTGAAGGATCACTTCTGTTAACTACGAACACATAACTATAGCATGATTGAAAACTTCTACATTTGAATGCAAATGCAACTTGCTAAAAGCCTGATCTCAACCATTGGAAAGTATTAATGTAATTCACTTGTTTAAAAAGTCATTTACATAACAGTGAGCTGTGTAGGAACTAGGAAGGAAGAAAGAAAGATAGAGAGAAATCTTACATCCAGTGCATTAGTTCCTTTGTCCATCAAATCAAGCTTTGTCAACACCCCAAATGTCCGTTCACCTGAGTAATGAAAATGATATAGGAGAAGACAAAATCAAGCAAAAGGAGTCATAGGACAACTGCAAAAGTCAAAAAGGGGAAATGGTTACACTTGAGTAAATAGAGCATACCTGTTGGATCCACTTCCCTAGCAAGTTTGATAGCATCTGATGTGGCTATATCTTGGTTGGCTGGAGATATTGCTAGTATAATGCTATTAGGCTACAATAAGCACAAACTCATCAACTAGACAGAATTTAGAACACTATTGACAGTCATAGGAAAAAAGAAATGATTATATATTTTTAATGGATGTAGTGAAATCACATAACAACTTCAGGAGTAGGACCTATGTGGCAAGAATGCAAGAGGTCAATCAACGACCAACCTCTGACATTCATGCAAAACTGGATCTGACTCCTGAGGGGCATGAGAAGTAAAAATAACACCAAATATATAAATAAATAGATCGCCACAAAGTTAATAAAAGCAGTGATGAATAGACAATGTTCCAGCATGACTGTATAAAACTGAAACACAAAAAAGTTACAGCTCTTGACAAAGCTACTCGGTAGTGAGAAAGACCAGCAAGCTTCAACCATTTGCTCTACCAAATCTAATTCCACTCACAGAATTAAGTTGTATAACGAACAATATATATAAATTATTATTTAGAACATAATTCAATCACACCATACTACATCAATGTTTCTGTGCATAATGACTAGTCAGTAACTTCAAAACTCCCATGACAGTTACATATGACTTCATAATGATTCTTTACCTTCTCAACATAAGATCGAACCATGTTTTCAATATCTTCAACAATACTTTCAGGCTGGCCCTCTGAAAACAACAACAGTCTTTGTTGATGACTGATAAATAAATTTGCATCATGCAATTCAATACTCAATCAGCATTGGAAATAAAACATACCAACAGCAACTTTCGTCAGACCGGGTAAGTCAATTAGGGTTAAGTTGACAACTGCCAGGAGATCAAGAATTAGTGTATGGAAACGAACACAAAAATTGATAATGTAAAATAAAACTCCAATATTCCTCTCTGGAAAAGTGAAATATAAAAGTGAGAGAAGGAAAAGTAGATTAAGAGCAATAATACCTAAAAGTTATCAAAGGTGCCCCAAAACTCTTATCGCTTGATTTGCAAATATCAAGTGAACTTACAAATATATTTTCCTCCGACATAAAAACATATTTCTCTTAGGCCGCGTTTGTTATGCAAGAATACTTGCGCAGAAAGTGGATTGGTTTCCGTTCCACCCAAATTTGTTTTTTGGCTACATTTTAATATTTCAGAAAGGAATGAGGTCCACGGAATTGACTGCAATTCCACCCCGCAACCTGAATTGATATACTGACAAGGACGCCCATATTTCTATTCCGTTCACTTACGTGATGAAAAATTACTTCGTATGCACTAAATCCTTCACGTGTCCACTGATTAAAATGAAAATAATATTCAAAGAAATATCGAACAAAAGCTTGCTGGTGCTACTCCTATCCCTCCCTACAGCTTTATCTCTCCAGTGCATATTCAAAAGCTGCATATGTTGGTACTTCATCAGTTAAATCCTCATATAACTTCATCAACCCACTAGTAAATTTGACCCAATCTCATCTCCAAATCAAGAGACTTTGCTTGATTTCGCAAAACTTTGCTTCTCCTTTGCTTACACTATAATATCTCTTCCCTGTCCATCCTTCCTACTGATTATTATTGGCTATGGCTTGTTCTGGAGCTAGCTTTATATTCTACTAGTATTTTATTTATTTTTAGGTCAGTTTACCAACATTATCTTGTGATGAGAAAGTAACTCTCCTCTCTCATCTGTTTATCAATGAATTTTTCCCCTTTTATCAATGTTTGTCAATGATTCTTTTAGATATTACTTTATTTTTGTTTATATCTTTTTGTGAACAGCGGGAGAAAAAAACTGTGTTCGTATGACCTTTTCAATGCTTTGAAGGAAAAGGACATTCTGGGAAATGTGTTCAATCTTATTTCATTCCTAGCCTTTGATTCTACAAACTGTTTCAAACACTTGAATTGGAAATGCCAATTCCATTCCTTTAAGAGATGGAATGGAAAAGAAATACAATTCCTTTCCCATGTAGAGTCAAATAAATGTGGCCTTAAGAATCAGGATAGCAGAAGCAGAAAGATTACAAATTGTAACAAATTTCTCTTTAGCAGTGGACATGTGAAATAAACATCCAATCAAATTACAATTATAAATACAACTAAGCAGAAGCACAAAGATGATAAATTGTAACAAATTTAACCAACAAAAGGCACCCACACAAAAGAGTAATATCAAATTCTGCAAGTTTTAAAAGTTTACGGCTCGTTACTTGGACAACAAGTTTCCAATGAGTGTATCCAAACTTTAGATAATAAATAAACAACCAAAATATCGGTATTTGAAAGCATACCATTAGGGGAGTAGATGCTGAGATGGATAGGAACAGGAGATATCTGTTTTGACTTTCCTGTTATTCTATCAGTTTCTTCCTGAATTTCCTTTCGAACCATGCCTGCAGAGAGACGACAACATAAAAGTTTGGTTGTCAGTTCCTTTCAACAAATAATAGACAATTTTATAAGGAAAATCTAACATCTCCCAAGTAAATGTAGCAACTGTCAAGTCAAGATCTCAGGTGCCATGTCAAGAGCATGTGCACATGTTAATATTTAATCCTAAAAATGAAGACAAATTGGAAAACAAGTTCATTAGAAAACCAACTTAAAAATAAATTCAAATTTTAATTTCAAAATCTATCCGTAATGTAAATCATTTTTCTACCATGGCAATCACATTGCCAAGTTGCTTCTACCTAAACTCAAAACTAAATGTATCACTAGAGGTGCTCAAGAAAGGTGGGCCAAATCCAAACAGTACACTCACTGACTCGACGTCAAATTTCCAGCTCTCTACAAGTAAGGTGATCAACTGGAGAACTAACCAGTTGTACACAATCTATTGTTTACCAGCTAAAAGTAATCAACTTTTGATTGTTAAACATGTGAATATCTACTACACCTATCTACCTCCAAATCTAAACAAATTTGAAGGAAACATAAAAGAGAGATAATTCGCATACCAAAATCAGTGAATCTCCTCTTGGAAAGGTGAAGGAACTCAGCATACTCCTGGGTTCCTTCATCTGTCTTGTGTAGCTGCAACACCAAAGGCCGCCTCGTCACAATCCCTGAAATCATACCAAAAACAACACCGTCATGATAATCGAACGCCAAGTAAGATAAACTTAAACAAATTCAATAACACTCAAAGTTGTGAACCAACCAGATCCTCTGGGAAGAAAGTCACGTCCAACAATGCTCTCCAAAACCGAAGACTTCCCGGAACTCTGCTCTCACGAATACCCAAATGTTCAAAAAACAAAAGAGGAAACAAAAATCAGAAAAATACCAACATGTTCCAAAAGAAAACCCCAATTAAAAAATCAGCTCTACTTTTGCTTCTTAACAAACAAAAAGCTATTTATTCTCACTAAAAGCAATATTCAACCAATCTCTACCAAAAAAGTTCCATACTTTCTCAAAATTTCTCCATAAAAACCTCGTTAAACAGTAAATTCATGCAATAAAACGAGACGTAATCAGTTAAAGGTGGTTGGAGGAGAGAGAGAGAGAGAGAGACCTGGCCGCCGACGACGGCGACAGAGGGCAGAGCTTCCCACAAGGAAAAAAGACTATCGTTGCCTCCGTAGTCACCGAGCACAGTACACGCCCTCTGTATGCGATTCACCAGCCCTATCAAGCTCTCCATGGTCGTCATCGCAGCTCTCTCTGTCTTCGATTCGATTTGCAACCCTAATTCCGCTTCCTCCTTGAGAAATCGAAAAATCAGTAAAGCAGCAGAACTTGACTTGGGAATTTGGAAAGACGCTCTCTGTTTCTCTCTCTCTGAATATTCGAACGGTCAAAACATATCAGGACTTTTTCTCCCTTCTTTCTACTTGTAACTAAATGAATGATATGTTATGGGGTCGAACCGATGGGCGCCGTTGCTGAAAATGGCGGGACCCACTGATGACTAGAGTCTTCGCTCAAAAGCAACCGTTCCAAATTTTCAAAATTTGAATTCATCTTCATTTGGGAACCATCTTCTCCCAGTGCTACTACCATGGAATTTGATTTTGTTACATGTATAGGTACCCTGGAGAGACATATCAATATCGGTAAAAAAATAATGAAAAAATAGCTAGTATACCTGTAAAATAATGTGAATGCCCACGTAATTTGACTAAAGATGAAAGAATAGAAGTCAAGATTGAAGGCTAGGATTGTCGGCATAGTATAAGTTTGGTTTTCTACTATTTTGGTATGTAAAGTGTTCTTCATACATTAAAAGAGGTGTCGGATCAAAACCTATTTATAAAGAGGTATTCGTATCATTGAAGAACACAACACAAAATAGAAAAATTCATGTAAGTTATGTCAAGGCTAAAGAGAGAGAGAAAAATAGTATGAGAAAAATTCACTTTTGAGTACTGGACTGGTAACTCCTACATCGCAAGATAGATATCACATCTTCCACATCAATCCCAAAGGGACGAGCATGAGCTTTCAGTCTCTAACCGTATTGATCGAATCCATTGGTCAAGTAAAGTGGACCACTCGATCGGCTTGATCTCCAACATCAAGGAGGTCTAAATAATTGCTATCTGCAACCTTATTTTGTTCGGTCTTCATGTCTCGTACGTAATTTTAGCCTCATATTATAGTAGTAATAAAGGAAGACGGAGAGAGCGTCATGTAGTTTAAATATTATAGACTCATGCATTTTGAGGGCGTCAGGTAATCGACAACCGGTACTCCGTTCTTACGTCGAATCCCTATGATAATTAACCGATCTTACTTAGTAAAATAAAGATTTGTTGTTGTAGTATTATAGTAGCAATATTAAACTATGTCTTCAAGCTTTTCATATGCAAGACAGTTTCGAGTCTTTAATATGGATCAAGCTGAAAGTGCCCCGGTCTCGCATGCCGAGGAAGATGTTTGCGCTAGAATTCATATTGCAATTTACGTATTGCAGGGGTGTTACTGCCAAATTGACAATTCCTAACAAAATGCATGAGTCTAATATTTTACCTTGTGCGTTTGTAATTGTTTTTCTCGACATTTATCCATGTATATATGTTTGCATGCATGCATCTCGCGTAAAGAAAGGAAGAGGCATGCAATTATGCAAGTGGTGTTGGCTGATAGGGGCTGGAGACTTGAGTGACTATTGTTTGCAGGATGAAGATAGACGTACAATTTGAAGCATCAATCGTAGAGTTGTTAGTACGAATTTGAACCGGCTAAATGATTCCATACAAAAAGGAAAAACCAAACAGCTACAACAAGAAAGACGAAATAAACAGTGAGTAGGAGATAAAAAAACTCCAGCCAAGAAGCCAGAAAGGATTATCCTAATCAAATCCCATGTCAGCCTCTCTCTCCTCCTCTTTCTCTCTGTACAGTCTATGTTCTACAGTAAAATCACCACTCTTCTCCAATGTATTCTGCAATATTCTCCGCAATCCATCGAAATAATTTGAAATTCCGTCGATATTAAACTGCTATTCCATTATATTTCCAAAATTTTGGGGATATTAAACAAACAACACCGATATTGCTAATTCTTCGCCAAAATTTCGTGACTACTACAGCTTAGTGGTATTTTGCTTCATGGACGTATACGAAGTTTCTAACGATTGTTCACAATAACGCATGCATTTTGATCTAATAGGACCGGATCATATTGTCTCGCCCATGATAAATCGGATAAGAGTCATCATTTAAATTGTAGTTAGTGCAAATGGCTTCAGATAATTTCATTTACAAGTCTCATATTCTATAAAAGGTGGCTGTGAATTGCGTATTCCACATGGATTTGTACCATATGCCTTAACTCCGTGTTGTATTTTGATCCTAACATTTTTTTTTAAATTTATTATTAAGAAGAGGGGGAGGATTCGAAATTATTATAATACTTTGGGGAGAGAGGAATTGAGAAGCATGTGAACTTGAGGGGGACCACGCTTTAAAAACTGAATGACACATACAAATGCAAAAAAATCTACCAAAACATCTTTTATAACATCATTCTTCAACTCTTCAAATTTTGACTAATGATGTAGCCAAGAAATTGAGTTATTTGATATGCAATAAAATTAAAAGGAGAAAAAGACGTTCAATGAAAAAAAAGTAACTGAAGAATTGGCAATTCTAGGGTTAGAAGATTATTTGATGGTGCCATATCTCTAGAGTTAATGTTTGAATTTTTTGAGTAGCTTGACAAGCGAAAAACGAAGAAGAGTTAGTTTCAACAAATCTATGGGTTTTTATTATCAAGTTTTGTTTTTCAAAACTTGGATTGAAAATCAAATCTCTGGAAGTTTTGGAAATCAAGTCTTCAAGTTTAGTATTTGAAAATTTTAATCTTCACCACCGGTGATCCGTGCGTGCATTTTGTTGCAAAAATCTTGGGCCCAAACTTTTGACAGGCTTTGAGGTAGTTCGTGATTTCGACCGTATCCTTCTCATGAAGGAAAACCTTTTTAAGCACTTCTTCTCTATGTCCACAACCACATCTCGAAAATCTTTGTTTTGTGAGGCTATGTGAACGCATAGTTGTACTTGAGCACGAGCTCTGTGGCTCTATGCAAATATAGTGAAGTGTGCCAACCCATGCTGTGGCGTTCTTAGAGAAACCCTAAGGCCATGTTTGGTACACCGGATAGGACACCGGATAGGATTAATAATACGGAGTACGGTGTTTGGTGTTCGCTCGTATTAGATAGCCACCGAATTAAATAATCTGGTCCCACTTACTTTATACGGCAAGCACCCGTTTCCTTATCCCCCTAAAACCACGGGACAATTTAGTCGGCTAACGCACCCGCTCTCTCCTTCCTCCTGAAAACACACTCTCGCTCGCTTCCTTTCCAGACGATACAAGAAAATCTCTCGCTCTCTCCTTCCTCTCCAGCTGCACCAGTCCTCTCCAGACGCACCGCTCCCAGGTTTGTCTTCTCATTCTTCTTCTTCTTCTTCCCAGGTTCTGCCCATCCCTTTGTTCTTCCCCCTCTTTATATTTTTCTTGCAATTTTCTTTCAATTGTTTGAATCTAGTTATTGTTTTCTCTGTAATTATGCAATTGATTATGTAA
>JAOTRO020000035.1:1538780-1555711 GCA_028566515.2 Pyracantha coccinea | reverse complement strand
TCTCAAGGTTATTGAGAGGTTTCGCGTAGAGCGAGGGTTTGCGCAGGGCAGATTTGTGTGTTGAATTTGTGGGGGCTTTTCCGTTGCCGCTGCCTCTGTATTTATAGTGAAGGTTAAACCAGTCACGTTCGGATTAAGACTCCAGATCCAGCTCTACCTTATCTCGATCAATCCTTCTTCCACCAGGACTCTGAATCTTCCTCCCTTATCGACCACATTCGTTCCAGGGTTGGCCGAGAATCCTCGTCGTATCAGGACTTCCGAGTCTGGTCGAGAATCCTTCTCTCAATAGGATTCCAAATCTGGCCGAGAATCCTTCTTCAAACAGGACTCGACCAAACTGCCTATTAACCGGCCCATAAGATTATTTTGACAATCCTTGGGACAAACCCTCGGGCCGAGGACAACCTTTTTCTCGGCCCAAACCGACAATTTGGACCCAAACAGTATTATGTAATTTACCCGAGAGAAAACTAAAACTGAAAACAAAAATTAATTTTTAGAAGATTTTATCTTATACTTTTATTTCCTACTTTCTCCTTCATTTACCTTCCTTTCTTCCTCCGCCCTTCACCCTTCTTCATTTCTCATTCTTCCATATACATTTCCTCTATCTGCATAAAAATATAAAAAAAAATTCTAAATTCTAAATTAAAAAAAAAAATATTCAAGTGTAGCTTTTTTCTTTTCTTTTTTTTTATTTTTATTTTTATTTTAACAAACGATATTTATACACTAAAGGGTAGGGGATGGGTCGAACCTTACAATAGGCTAGCAATAATGTGGTTTAAATTTGCCTTTAGCGAGTATCGAACCTAAAATCTCTCACTTACAAGTGAAGAAAAATACCACTAGACCATAATACTAAGCAGTATACCAAGCGTGGCCTTAACTACAAGGGTGCGTTTGTTGCACCGAACTGTCTTGACTAAGCTGGACTAGCTTCAAGGACTAAGCTTAGACTAGACTAAACTGGACTAGTTTAGTGAAGCATTTGGTGCAATGTCGGACTAAAAATCAAAATAATAACAAACTTTAATGTTACATTATTTAATACATATCTATTAATATTTTATTATTATGCAACATTTTTCACTTTCTTAAGAACTCTCCCTTTCCCTAGAAACTTCTCTGCTTTTCTCGCTCTTTGACCCTGTCATATTCTTTTCGTTTCTCCATCTTTTTCTTCCAAAATTTCAAATCCTTCAAAACTATTTTTTGCGAAAAAAAATTGCAAAATTTCTCATTTCCTAGAAACAAGCTGATGGGTTATTTCTCCCTCTAATCAAGTTATTACTGTGTGGCTTTGTTCCTTCAATCGTTGCTGTTGAAATGTTAAGATGTTTCTTTTATTCAATCATTTGCTTTAGTAGCATTTTATCTCCATTCTCAACATATATGAGCTTTAGGAAAACCTATATCTGCCCTTGATTTGATTTGCTTAGTCAATTTCTCTTTTCATTTTTTCGTGTTTGTAAATTCTTCGAAAGGTTGAGATGTTTGGTCTACAGTCGGAGTATGTGGCTAAGACCGATGTCCTGATTTTGCAGTGTGAGATCGTCATCTTGCATCTGCAGTGCGAGACCGCTATTGCTGTTGATGTGTGAATGACAAGTCCATGGGTCTAAAATCAGAAAGGGCGAGATCGACGAAGCTTGTAAAGGATTAAAGGAGTGAACGAAGCTGGTCTTAGCAGTTCGGTTGTTTTTGGAGGGTCTCACTAAGACCCTTTAGTGAAGGCTCTAGTGAACGCGAGTCTCTTCTAGTCCCACTAATGTTAATCCCTGATACTAACAAACACAGAATTAGACCAGATGTTAGTCTAGTTCAATCCAATGAGGGCTAAGGAGGGCAAACAAACATGCCCCAAAGTTATAGAATGGGGCCGCACGAGCCAATGCTGATATGGGCTTTATCATTGTCCGTTGCTAAAACAGGCAACGCGCAAACAAACGGACCCGGCGCGGATAATGTTTGCGTTGGTCCCCGCGTATTTAGCGATGACGGGCCCCGCCCAATAGCTTTGACTGTTAACGAAGAACTCCAACGCCAGTCATCCAATCACAGATTCTTCCTCTTCCCACTTCACTCCTCTCTCTCTCTCTCTCTCTCTCTCTCTCTTGTTTCACTTTCTACAGGCAAAAGCTGTGACTACTGCGGTGGGGTCGGAGAAATGTCGAACTTCAACTCGCCGATCAGGCTGTCGTCGTCCGTCGTCAGACACCTCAAGCAGTACAGAATAAGGAGAATGGGCAGCAATCCGCTGCTGCCGCACTCCAGATCCTTCACCACAACCGAGGGCCACCGCCCAATCATTGTCCACAAGCGCAGCCTCGACATTCTACACGACCCCTGGTTCAATAAAGTAACATCCAAATCCAAATCCCTCGTTGTTTATCATCTTCGTGTTTTCGATGTTTGGTTAATTTGATTTTAAAGTTGGACATAGTTGATCTTTGCTTTTGCTTTTTTGCCCTTAAATGATTGTCAAATTAGGGGACGTCATTTTCCTTCACAGAACGAGATCGTCTTGATCTTCGGGGACTTCTCCCTCCAAACGTTATGTCTACCGAGCAGCAAATTGAACGCTTTAGTAAGTCTGTTCTTACTTCCATTTTGTAGAGACAAAGTTAATTCTGTTCCCATTTAAGGTTAAGAAATAAATCTTAAACGTAAAATAGTTATACGTACACACATATAACTTATGTAAAAACTGTCAATGAGGGCTTTCAGTTACTTTGGATATATGACTAATTCAAATAATTTTTAGAAGAACCTCAACAAATGATGAAAATTACTGAATGTAATAGAGTTATAGTGTATAGTTAAAGAAGAAAATGTGTAGCAAGTTACGTAACATTTTAGTTCCCTTTCGACTATCTCTACTAATATGTTATTTTATAGTTTCAGTTCTTAATTTCATTGGTGTATAAACCTTGATATGTTGAGAGCTTAATTGTTTTTGTTGTTAAAGTCAAAGGTACGTCCTGACTGATACTCGTTTTAAAGGGTCATTTTAAACTAACCGGTTTCTAAAATATGTTGGGAGTAGATAGCCAGCATATAAATAAATAAATAAATAGGGGAATATTTTAGGGGCAAGGAATAGTTTTCAAAATTTCCTGCATCTTTGTATGTGATATAGATTGGACAACTGTGTCCTCAGGCCTCTTTTTAGTCGCTTAGGTTGGGGACTAAGGGGAAGATCGTATTAGTTTGTTACGGTCTCTGAATCAGGTCTCTTTCTCCCCCTTGCTTCTTCTATGTTTAAGTTTTTGAAGTTAGTCCCCAAGTGTGTTAGATTTCTTACTACTTTAATAGAGCAGCAAGAGTTTTGCATATTCGTGGATTTTCATAGTGTTTAAGCATCGTGCTTTCTCTCTTAGTTTTAGATGTTCAAACCCATTTTATTTCCAGATAAACTAACCGAAATGTTTTTATTAATACCTTTTGGAATTTGTTAATTGACAGTGGTTGACCTGAAAAGACTTGAACATCAAGCAAGAGATGGACCGTCTGATCCAAATGCTCTGGCAAAATGGCGGATACTTAACCGGTTGCATGACAGAAATGAGACAATGTATTATAAAGTGAGTTAACTTCAGCATTCATCTACTTAATATTGAGGTGTATAATACTTTATAATTGATGTGTACCATTTATCTTCATTAGGCAATATTTAAAAAATAACATGTTTCAAAATTTTAATGCGTAAGTTGAATGTTACATTTTATGATGGATCATGTTTTATTTAAAATTGTAACTGTGAACAGGTTTTGATTGCCAACATTGAAGAGTATGCACCTATAGTCTACACTCCTACTGTGGGTCTTGTATGCCAGAATTACAGTGGTCTGTTTAGAAGGCCGAGGGGAATGTACTTCAGTGCAGAAGATCGTGGAGAAATGATGTCCATGGTTTATAATTGGCCAGCTGATCAGGTCTTTATACTCATTAAGGGCACCCTCATTGTATGCCATATTTTATACGAGCTATCATCACTTTGTACTTTGTAGATTGGTCTTTGTTTTCTCAGGCTTTCATATGTTTGGTCTTCATTTTCTTTTTTCTGTTAATATAATATTTCTCTGTTTCGTCCTATCAAAAAATTATATACATAAATCTTGATTGCTAATTAGTTGCATTGAATCATTGGTCATGACTTGAAGAGTTATTAAGTCGCCCAAAATTTAGTCTTGGCCATTGGCATTTCATAATGTTAATTTACTGAGTCTTATTTTACTTAGTTCCAACTTTCAGATGTCTTTGTTTCATATTGTCTGTCAATATGCCAGTTCTTGATGCTTGTTTTTCTATCTTCCTTGCATTTTACATGGCCATATGATGTAAGGCACCAGCAGGTTTGTAACATTTGCTGGCTACTTGTTTGGAAGTTATGGTTTTTTAATTTTTAAATGAGTGATACAAACCAGGACTAGTAAATGCGTAAAATGGTAGAAGTATATGTATGGGACTTCAGAGTGAGAGACGTGGGTTCATAGTTAACCAGTTTAACCAAATAGATTATATTTATTGAGGTTCATATGTGTCTAAAACTAGGAGGAGAAAAGGTTTTAAGTATTAATGGAAGGTCAATTGTTAAAGATAGTAAAACAAAAACAGAGGCTGAATTTATTCACCCTTCTTCTCATTTTAACATTTTCATTGAGGTATGAGTTTTGAATGTGATCAACAGTCTTGGTATTTCAGAAATAACACAGCCTAATTGTTTACCGAAATAAGAAATGGTTCATAATTCATGTGATCAATCGTGGAAATCATTTGCAGGTTGATATGATTGTTGTTACTGATGGGAGCAGAATATTGGGCCTTGGAGACCTTGGAGTCCAGGGAATTGGAATTGCGATTGGGAAGCTGGATTTATATGTTGCTGCTGCTGGAATAAACCCTCAAAGAGTAATGTCTTGCTCATTTGCTTTCTTTCAGTTACGGTTCATCACCAAATTAGATAACTGTGATTTGTTTGTCGCAACATATACATCCATAAAATGCAGCAAAAGTGTTTACTCCTAGTATGATTGCAAGTGATGATTGTCAAATTTATGTCGGTGACCCCATTTAAATTACATTGATCCTTATATGTTAAATTCTTTTGATAAATGATATTTGAGTTTATGTATAATTCTTTTTTATGGTATCCCTCCTGGCTTAATGGGCCCAGGATGACAATTTTCCATCTATTTCTATTTCCTTTTAGCTATAAACTTGTTTCTTGTGTTGTATATATAAAATACACCAACTGCTAGAGGGTTCTTAACGTAATAGTGGGGAATTAGTGATACTTTCATCTTCCAAGATTGTGAACTGCTAGATCTTGTTGGATGTTTTCCATTGATGTTGACCTGGTGAACCTTCATCTTGATTTGTACTGTGCATCATTTCATCATGATTTGTACTGTGCATCATTTTGCACATGCTCTCCTTGTGGTCACATGTGGAAAGTTATTTTGATGTAATACTGGGGAATTAGTGATACTTTCGTCTTCCAAGATTGTGAACCACTTGATCTTGTTGGGTGTTTTCCATAGGTGTCGACCTGGTGAACCTTCATCTTGATTTGTACTATGCATCATTTTGTACATACTCTCCTCGTGGTCACTTTTGAAAAATTTCCTTCTTATTGTTCTTCATCCCTTATCCTGTAGGTACTTCCTGTGATGATTGATGTGGGAACTAACAATGAAAAGCTGCTCAAAAACCCGTTGTGTAAGTATTTCGCCATCCAATCTTGGTCAATCTAGTATGGTATAAGAAGCCACTGTTATGATTCTTTGCGTTGTAAATATGGCGCTGGTACAATAAATAATATTTATGTGAATTGAATTGGCGCTCTGAAGAATTGGGTAACAATCATTTCAGAAAAACAGTTATTCTGTTTTGACGTCAATCAAAACATGGTTCTGGTACACGATGACGGAATATGCTTGGAAGTTTTGTGATTGTACTTTTGGTGTTCCATCATCCTTTAAGACATGCAATTTAAGATGTTCATATATATGAATGAGTGAGCACATGGCAAGTGTGTTCTAAATACAGGATTTGTAAAAGAGGTGGAGTACAAGAAGTTTGGTGATTCTTAACACTGTAAAACAAGAGGCAATTTCGTTGCAAGAAAAAGAGAACATATAAACATTAAGGCAGCATGCAAAAATTTTTTGTTTAACGTTGAATTTGAAGCCCAAAGCTCCTAATCTGTTTTTCTGGTTGAATATATTTTTTTTTTTATCATTACCGTGTCCTAGATGTAGAAGTAGAAAAGGAAAAACAAAAGTACAAAGGTAAGTGACACTAGTGTCATTGTTGTCTAATAAAAAATCCAGTCGATATTTTTACAGTAATTGGGACAGGTCGTAGCCAAATGATAAAAGATTGTATTCAACAACTATAACAAGTACTTCTAATGTTTTATGGTTCAATTATTCTTTTTTATGTCTAGCTTTCACTTTCAGATCATTAATATTCACTGTGGCATCAGCAGCATTTGTATTGCTTGAGTTCTTTCCTTATGTACAAGTATTCTTTGACAGTTGATTTTATATCCATAGCAATCAACAACCATCCATTCTTTATTCTTAGATTTGGGATTGCAAAGACATCGTCTTGATGGTGATGAGTATCTTGCTGTTGTTGATGAATTCATGGAAGCTGTGTTTACTCGTTGGCCAAATGTGATTGTGCAGGTAATTTGAAGTGTCATTTCTGTTTACATAGTTACACGAAGCTGGAATGCTAATATGCACCACTTTTCTCAAAAAAAACACTTACACAACTTTTCTGTACAGTTTGAAGATTTCCAAAGCAAGTGGGCCTTTAAGTTGTTACAGCGTTACAGAAGTACCTATAGAATGTTTAATGATGATGTTCAGGTATTTGACTTCTTCATTTCATGAGGTAGCATCTGATCATTTTTAGTTGATGGCTGTGTCATTGTTTTATATCAATCAGGGTAAATTTAAACTCCTTGCTCACCTTTTGAGTAAAGGCCTCTGTTTACACTTTCAAATTATAGTTCTTAGGCCAGGTTTAATAGCTTTAATTGAAGGTCTTTTTCTAGTTCAAAAGTCCAATCCTATCTTCTTAGCCTGCAAAAGAAAAAGAAACAAAACTATACTAACCTTTCCATAGGAAAAAAAAAAATTAGAAATCTACTCTGAGACAAGCCCGTGGTTGTGGTAGGGGCTTGGACGGCAAGATGAGACAAGCCCATGGTCATGGTAGGGGCTTGGACGGCGAGATGAGACAGAGAGATGGCAATGGGAGAGAGAGAAAGTGAGCGTTGAGACAGAGAGAAGACAAACCGAGTAGAGTTGGTACTGGGAGTCTGCGAGAGAGAGTGAGAGTATAAGAATCCAACAGTAAGGATTTGATCACACTTATGTGAGATTGAATCCTATGGCTATTGTAGTAGGTTTTCTTTAGTAGTTAAAAATTTACCATAATAACATTTTTCTTAACGGGTTGAAATGATTTACCCGCTGGTAACCCGTTTCGACCCATTATCTTAACAAGTTCTTAACGGGTGACATGATAACAACCCAATTAGTTAACTCATTGACCTAAAATGGTTATTTTCATGTCGTTTCGTGTCGGGTTAACGAGTCGTGCAAGATATTGCTAGGTGTAGGTGAAAGTCAAAAGAATGGCGTCTTTATATCGTATCCTTGGTTTACAACAAAAATTATACATCTTCACTGTACATCTTTATTCACATGCTTGGGTAATGTTGAACGTTTATTAGCCATTTAGTTACTTTCAGAATATAGGTACAGTGAAGATGAATCATTAGCAGTATGTCAACTACCCAGAAATTTATCATTGCTAGTTGGGCGAAATTACAGTTTCGGATATACTTGTATACCAGGCTGTCAATTTTGTCTTAGTGTAATAAACAGGAAATGAAAACATATCGCCTGTATATGTTGTTTTATACCCATTTACTACTGATTTGTATATGTTGCTGCAGAATATGTATATGTATATGTATATAATATATATATATATATATATATGTAGATGCATAGATGTATATGTGTGGGCTTATAAGAAAGTATATATAATTTTTGTCCTTATTACCTTTACTCCAACACCAATTGAGGGATCCCTCAAATAAGGTTTTCTGAGGAACACCCTTTTAGGGCCCACTCTTCATTGTATTTCAATGATTAAACCCGTTTAATTTTGAAGTATTCCCTCAAAGATCCTTGCAAAAAAAGCACTCAAATCTGAAGTCATTTAACCAATCAATTAAATGGTTGTTACTTTAGTCTTTCTTGGAATACTGTGTTCGTCTACTTTCTTCACTACAATAGGATGTCTTAATAGTTTCTGATTTGCCTCCACTTTTCTAAGGATAATTTTTTTTAACGATGAATTTTTATATTTTTGAAATATAGACGTTCTTATGTTTGAAATGAAACTCAAAGTGGGGCCCACAAGGTGCCCCTCAAATAAGGTTATTTGATCCCTCAATAGAAGGGGACTCGTAATTACAATTTTTGCGATAATGATTGATGGGAAATTCATTGGACGCTAGATAGCAGGAACTTGAGTAAAAGTTCTTCAACCTTCCTGTTTGTAGAACTTGAATGAATCTAGATATTTGCCTGCCTTTCCATTTGCGAAGCAAGAAAAGGATGCATGTGAAGGAGGGTGTTGGTTTGATGTTCAGTGTTGCATGATTTACTAACTGCTTAAGCATTTTTAAGACGTGGGCAATTATATATATTGACCTGTTTTAAATTTGTCTTAATTCTATATCTGGACCAGGCTTTTGAAACTGGGATATATGGACATAGAACTTATCTTTCCATTCTGGTTTATTTTCATCAAATTTCATGTCAATCTTCTTACAGGGAACAGCCGGAGTTGCAATAGCTGGACTCTTAGGAGCTGTAAGAGCACAAGGAAGGCCAATGATTGACTTCCCTAAACAAAAAATTGTTGTTGCTGGTGCTGGAAGGTTAGTACTTAAAGATACTCAATTCTTTAAAGCATATACGTCTGAGCAGTGAAAGACATGAATACATGGAGTGTGGATGTTTTGATAGAGTGGTAATGAAAACCAGATAGAGCATTAATTTATTTTATTGATTTAATGGCTGGTAAGATATTAGTGGTCCTTTGAGTATGGTTGTACCTCCAACAACTATAAACAATATTGCTTGCCTGTTAGTTTATTCTATTTCGACGTGGGACTTAGAGAGGGCCTATTTTCTTAGTGCTCTAGTTTCTGTTCTGTTGGACTTTACTTGGAGAGATATTCTATTGCGGAGTGGAGTACAGTCTCTGATTTACATTGTCAAATAAACATGTAACACTGCCAGCAGTTGTTTTGGGAGGCTTCTATTTGGCCTTGAATTTATGCATCTTTATACCGCAAAATGAGGCTAAAGAATTTACAGTGACATTGAATTATCAAGGCTTCTTTGTTTATTCTTTGCATTTTTACAGTGCAGGAATAGGGGTTCTTAATGCAGCACGGAAAACAATGGCAAGGATGTTAGGAAACAATGAAGATGCATTTCAGAGTGCAGGCAGGCAATTCTGGGTAGTTGATGCCAAGGTGAGCGAGCAGTCACACAATGCCGTAGAAGGCTCTTTCGGCTTAAGAAAAGAAAGAAAAAAAAAAACAAGTTTTTGCTTTTATCACTAGGGCTTAATCATTCAGTTTTTTTGTTTCAATGGAGTTCATTATAGAACTCCACTCAATAACGAGCCTCGATGGAAATGCCCTGATTTTTCATTTCCACATATTCTTCCCCATCACGCCGTTGAAGCAGTTTCTTCCTATTAGCAGAACTGTTGAAATATCTGCTGAGCAAACCAAATTGGCTATTTTATATAATGAGGCATTAGTATAGTATGTGATACTAAAATGTAAGGTACGATGTCTCCTGTTTGTAGCTTCTTTGTTTCATCAGATAACCTTATGGTGGCTATAGAGTTCTTCCCTATACGTGTACCTGATATCCAGATCGATGATTTTGAAAGTGGATGCAGTTAAAACATTGCCTGTTCTAGTTGCTTCACCATTAGCCAGACAAGATAATTTAGTTGAAAAAATTATGTTGGTTGTCATATGCAGGGTCTGATCACAGAGGAACGTGAAGATATTGATCCAGATGCCCGTCCATTTGCGAGGAAAGTCAAAGAAATTCATCGTCAGGGGTTAAGGGAAGGCGCAAGTCTTGTGGAAGTGGTTAGTCTATTTTTCACACTTCAGTCAATATAAATTGGATCTTCTTAAGATTTTTCCGTGTTTAGAGAATTAAAATATGGTACAGGAATCTGGATATGACCTATCGCTTTCAAAAAAAATATTGTGTACACAGAATTTGTAATTAACTTTATCTATTTTTTACAATTAATTATACAACTGTACCTGTTTACCTAAGAGCTATTTATGCACTGTGTTAGTGATTTAAGCTGAACCTAGCGATACATAAAAGAATAATTAGCATTATCATCCCTATAATAATATGGCTTTTTTGAAGGTTCTAAGTTCTATACTATACACATGTTATGGGAAGATAGTTATATTATTTGTTATATTGTGTAATTTTTTATACTGTAGGCACTGTCATTTTTTCAATACTCATAACCACGTTATGTTTGCTAATCAGGTTAAACAAGTTAAGCCTGATGTGCTTCTTGGACTTTCTGCAGTCGGGGGATTGTTCTCAAAAGAGGTATTTGGAATGCATTATGCACATGAAAAGTTTTTCGTTAAAATCTTGGAGTATTAGCATTTTCTTTTTTCATGCTTCTGGGATCATTTTGTATTTTGACTTGAGTAGTAGTTTTGCACTTCAGAAATGATAATGGATAAAAATTTAGCACATGGGTGTCCAGTAGCGCTTTTATCAAGAACAAAGTGCTTAATTTTTCTAAATTAAGAAGGTTTAATATAGCAAAATTTCTCATTATAGCTTGCAAAATGAAACTTTTGTTCTTGCCTCATGGTCATGTACAAATTCTGTTATTTTCAACCTATTTTGTAAGATGCAAATGCAAAATTCGTGGGGGTGGTGGTCTGAACGTGAACTACAAAAGTATTTATGAACTGTCTCAGTTCTTTTGTGTTAACTGATTCACTGCATCTTTATCAGCCAAGTTTGTCATGTGATGAAGGATCATTTGTACCATGTTTGTTAGCTTGTCTTTTATTCCTCTCTACAATGTTTGTATTGTGCTACGCCTGGCAGTTTTTTTCTTTCAAAGTTGATGCCAAGCAGATGTAAATTTTAGGTATTAGAGGCCCTTAGAGGTTCAACTTCAACTAGACCAGCCATCTTTGCAATGTCAAATCCAACAACAAATGGTATGCCTTTTTTCTTTTCTTTTCGGGTCTGGGAATGGGGGAAAAAAGGGTTTGGAAATTCAGCCTGGCTTGTAGTGTTGAGCTACATTGTTTTGTTTTGGAACAGCCGAGTGCACTCCCGAAGAAGCATTCTCTGTCGTGGGTGACAATATTGTTTTTGCCAGTGGAAGTCCATTCAAAGATGTGGATCTTGGTATGTATCAAGAAACTTTCTTTTTTTTTCCTTGCGCTTTTTCTCTTGCTGTATTCTGGACTTCTTATCAAGTGTAACTGGTAACCGTTAACTGATAAGTATATTAAGTACTACATTACTGATGTTTTTTTATGTATGACGATTTCGGGGCACAAATGGTTGTTAAAGGCAGAATTATCCTTGTACCTCATTCCTTTAGTCGGTCAAATATGAGGCCATTTTGTTTCGCTTCCTTTCTGCTTGTTTCCTTTCTTTATTTAAAGCGAACCTTCTTTCTTTTGGTTTGCTCATGTACATTTTTGGATGATTACACAATATTTTGAGGATTCAAATACAGCTAATTAAGGAAATGAAAACAGTATTTTACAAGCATTTATAAGGACTTCTTGGGAAAAATCAGGCCTAAGGAAGATTTATTGGTACGGGAAGGCAAAGTCTTCAAGATATTGTGTGGCCAAGGACTGAGGCAGAGAGACAAGTTCATGATTAAACTGGTCTGAGACTGGAAACCTTTTATGCTTAAATGAGATGGATCTCACACCCCCTTGATGCTCATATGAAAGATTTAACTTTTTATTACATAACTTAGACCCGAATCTGAGTACACGATGCATCATCTTAGATAGGTGACGGGTCAGAAAATTACCGAAATAAAATAACATAACTCTGACTTCATGCAACATACACACCAAGGCCAACGGTTGCTTGATTCTGATCCTGTTTGTGGCTCTCGGAGCATATGCCTACCAAATGAGAACTGAAAACCTTTTTTTCAGCCCTAGAAAAGATTTGTCAGCTTCGTTTAAATTTTATGATAGCTAGTAATATTCCAGATCTACGAATCATTTCTCTGCGTTCTTATATGTAAAAAGAATCACTACTAGAAATCTGAATCATTTCTCTGTATTCTTATTTTGATACATCTACACTAAAGTTCTATATTTTATAGGAAATGGCACTATTGGGCACTGCAACCAGGGAAACAACATGTACCTCTTTCCAGGGTTAGTTGTCCACTTTCCCTCTTCTGGAGTAATCCATATCCAACTTAAAATTTTCAGTCCTTACGTTTCATGATATAAATTCTACTTTGTTCATGCAGTATTGGACTTGGTACTCTATTATCTGGCTCCCAAGTCGTCTCTGATGGCATGCTACAGGCCGCAGCTGAGTGGTATTTCTCATCTACTTTATGAATCAGCTTTTACTGGATGTACATTTCGACAGTCTAGCTTGGCTCGAAAATAATTTCAGTCTATGCATTTTTAAAATTAACCTTGCATCATCTGTTATAATCAATAAGATTCATGTTGCTTGACGCATAAAAAATGCGGTAAATAGTGTTAATTAATCAATTGAAGAGGGTCCGTTCCCTCTTCTCCCAAGTATAAACTCTCCCTTATATCGAAGTCAACTGTAATTGGACATGTGGGAAAGATTGTTAAGGATAACTCTCTTGTTAAGCACGTAATGCCAAGTATAAGGTTGTAACTGTACGCAACACAAGTGGATAGATATTGAGAAAGTATTCCAGAGAAGAAGATATCGAAGTCAACTGTAATTGGACATGGGGGAAAGATTGTTAAGGATAACTCTCTCGTTGAGCACGTAATGCCAAGTATAAAGTGGTGACTGTACGCAATGCAAGTGGAGAGATATTGAGAAAGTATTCCAGAGAAGTTTGCTAGAATTATTATGCTCCCCTTATTGTGACTTATTATTTTGTCCATCGAGATATTATTTGAAACTTTAGTGTGGAAAATTCTTCTTATTTGTTGTAGACTTTGGTTTTGGTACAGATTTCTATTCCTGTTATATGATTACACGTACAGATATTTTCTTGAAATGATATACTTGTGTGTGTGTGTGTGTGTGTGTGTGTGTGCACATATGAAAAATTCAACTTTCTAGAGTATTTTCCAGATTATGCTTTAGGTTGTTGTGAGTTCTAACATTTGATTGAAAACAACAGCCTAGCAGCATATATGTCAGACGAGGACGTTCTTAAGGGGATTATCTACCCTTCTATATCTAGGTATAGAATCAATGGACTTATTGCTTCTTTTTGTGTCATTTCCCCTGTTTTTATCTTTATTTGATGTTAAAGGATTTATACCCAAGATCTTATGCATATCTATACACCGGATTGATATTTGCAGCATACGAGATATCACAAAAGAGGTGGCTGCAGCTGTGATAAAGGAAGCCATAGAGGAGGATCTAGCAGAAGGGTACCGTGAAATGGATGCTCGAGAGCTCCGGAAACTTAGTCAGGTATATCTGTTTTACACTTCTTTTGCTATTTCGGATTATAAGATACTTGAGAGTCTTATAATTCTATTCGAACTATAAACCGACTTTGCTCATGAATCTAAATTTATGATGTCGGATGAATATTGATGAGGGCTGTTGTTTTATATCTATCCCGGTATTAATCAGTTTCCAGCCTTCATGGATAAGATAGTATGAATTTCTTGATTCTCATAACATTATCGATAGTCGAGATCAAACATAGTAATTGAAGTTTCATTCACATATTATTTTAACTTTTAGTTATTGAACTTCTAACGGTCACTTGTATGATTATGGATTGTAGGAAGAAATCAAAGAATATGTGCAGAACAACATGTGGAGGCCAGAATACCCGACACTAGTTTACAGTAACGAATGACCATCACCCACAGACGAGAAGTTGTGTATGTATCGATTCTTTTGGTCAAAACGTACGTGTTTTGTCACATTCCTCTTCAATTGTGAGCATGTATCCTAGAAGTTTTTACAATATCTTAGCGGTTCTTGTGACATATATAACTCTAACTTAAAAAGTAAAGTTGCAGATTTTTGTCTTCTAATTTGTATCATAACGATTCAAACTACATGGATCGAAATTGTAGATCGAGTTCTTCCATACTTTGAATGTATTACATACATTGTGCGTTTAGTAAGATCCACACCTTTGTCATGAACAACAGAAGGCCAAAGGGACACTTTCGACAGGATTGGCACGTAACACATGATAAATGCCCATGTATGCGTCTCATCGGTTTGGTTCATAAGAATATTGGCAGGCCAAAGGGATACTTTGACAGGATTTTCCGCATGCCGTATGAAGCAAAACGTACTTAAAGACCTCCATCGCGGTCATGGATGATAAACCACTGCATTGGTGGTTTCAAACCTGTGATAGGTGCCATCATCTGGGAACATTGTATCCATCTCTCGACGTTGTCCAGCAATACCCCCATATATCTGCAGCTCGTAGACAAACAACGTTTGATATCCACTGTTATACCCAGTTGGATACACTAATGTCCATGTTTACGCACAAAACAAGTCTCTTAGTGAACTTGCACTCTTTTCCTAAGTTAACATACCAAATTGGCAATTGGTAAAATGTACAATTAGTTCAAAGTTTTGAGTCCTCATTTACATAGTTTATAACTTTAGATTAGATTAGATTAGATTAAAATAGAATATCGCAAACCTGGGCAAAGATCTTCTGTTACAAAATTAGGACTTTTCAACATAATTTTCTTAGGAGTCGCTCCTCCATTAACAGTAATGCGGCGTCCGTTTTTCATAAGAATGTCATTTGTTACTTTAACCGACCCTTCATTTGTTCAACACATACATATATTGCCAGTCTAATGTGATGCAATAACACTAGAAGGAAGCATAAAAATAATTTGGAATTGAAGAGTATATATAATTTAACATAAAGAGGCACACACTTGACAGTTCGCTAGTAAAAACCTCATGGTTTAAACCCTCCACCAGGCACTAAAATGTACGCAAGTAGAAGCCAGGCAAGATGCCCATGTCTGCATATATCCTCATAAACATCGGCTTTCGTGCCTACATTGCTCATACAACACCATGATAACATACTTTACTTCCACAACTTGCGCAACGACATGTTCTTCTCATTCTCCTTCTTCATTACCTTGGCCACTGCCATCTCAAAATCTTCTTGCGTTACGTGAACCCTTCTCTCCCTCAATGCAAACATTCCAGCCTCTGTGCAAACGGCCTGCACAATGGAAAAAATAAATCGAGAATAAAGATTTGATACAGCACACAAAACCTCACTTAATGATAAACCCCGAGGGGAATAAAAAGAGAGTACCTTCAGTTCTGCACCAGATGCACCATTCATCTTCTCTGCAATCTTCTTCAGGTCAATTCCACGCATCAAATTCATTCTTCTTGAATGAATTTTCAAGATGTCCCAACGAGACTGCAATTTGTGAAATGCATTAGTAATGTATTCAAGTCATGTCCGATAAACTAGGCAATGACAACAATCAAAAGTACAATAGGACTAGAAGGCAAACATGCAAGTATTGCAATTTTTTTAATGCAAAACCTCCAACTTCTGTGGCTTTTTCTTTTCTTATCTGACTTATTCATATCTATTCTGATCGGAAAGCAACTGCACTCTACTAAAGCATTTACAGCTGACCAACCTCCATAGAATACAGACAATCAATAGAATAAATGCTGACCTATGACAACGTAAAACAACCTACTGCAAAGCATCGATTCTATTATAATGACCGGCATGTACCTCTTCACTAGGATTTGGAAACTCAATCTTCCTGTCAATTCGTCCAGGCCTAAGGAGAGCTTGATCCAGAATATCAATACGATTTGTAGCCATTAAGACCTGTCAAGGATGCAATTGAAAGAAGACAGTGGTCAGATGAAAATTAACGAAAAGAAACATTATACTGTGTTTCTAACCGGTGAATCCACATTCTGATCAGTACCTTGATCTTGTTTGATGCCTCAAACCCATCCAGCTGGTTGAGAAGCTCAAGCATAGTCCGCTGCACTTCACTGTCCCCATTGCCACTACCAGATTCCATTCGAGCAGATCCGATACTGTCAATTTCGTCCATAAAAATGATAGATGGCGCATGTTCCCTGAAATAAAAACCAAATTAAGGTAAGTTGCGCAAACAAATGAGTGAAAATCAGATTAGCAACTGTAAGTGAGTGCATCCCATAATCATTTTCAATCCATTTGGACTGGCAGGCTTGACAAGATCATTGAATGATTACAGATTCATCCAAAACCCAGTTCATTGCAGCAATATACTTGAAAGTTAAGATATTGTTCCTTTCGTTCTTCAAAGTGCCATAGACCGGAGAAACATATATGTCCCAGATGACTCCATACTACTAAAACTGATGCCAACAGCCAACATTACAATTACGAATATTTAGCCTGGTCTAGCTTACGATAGCCGTCCACGGCATAAAGCAACAAAATTTTAAATCAAGGCAACAAAAGTAATAAAAACAGATATCTATAACCAATCTTGATGAGAAAGATCAAAACCAACCTGGCCATGACAAAAAGTTCTCTGACCATTCTAGATCCTTCCCCAATGT
>JAOTRO020000035.1:1497789-1516821 GCA_028566515.2 Pyracantha coccinea | reverse complement strand
TTTCATTGCTTGTATTCCTATATAAATCCTCTGACTGAGAGATGAATATATCAAGTAATTAACTCTGTTTTTGGCAGTTAGCAACTTTTTTTGTTTTTGCTTTCTGCTATAGGTATCTGAGAAGTATGGAGATGCTGATTCATCTGGTGATCAATGCCTGTTTAAGGTTTCTAGTAAGCAAAATCTTAAATTATTACTTTTGTTCTGTAGATTAGTACTGCTAATATAGATTATCCCATTGATTTGCAGGTTATAAGGTTACTAAATGAGCAAAGTGGAGAAGAGCGCTCGGTATCTTTACGAGATGAGTGGTAAATTCAGGATTTTCTTGTTTTGTAGCACTTTAATACTTTATTGGTTATTTGGAAATTATTTTCCAGTAATGTGGCATAATACAACAATTTCTTACAAGTATTATTTAGAGTGGTTATTTTTCCCCAAAATAGAAATGCACATTCTATGCGATTTCAGCTTGTTCCTGCTTGATAGGGAACTTTTTCTAGTATTAACTAATTCCTTGAGATGGCTCTTCATGGTTTTTTGTGGCCTCATCTTTATAGCCATTTCCACCCCTATCATTCGTGACTTGACTGTGATTAGAATTCTTCTGTAAACCTAAGGTACCAAGGTTCGGATTCTTGCTTGATTTATCGATCATCGGAGGGTCAAACTTGTAATAATGTTAAGTGGAGGAGGCCTCACATTTGTTTAAATATATTTGTGTATTATGTGCAATGGATTACTGTCCGCATTGCCCAATTACTCTCTGGATGTTTTGAGAAGGCAAGGTTGAGTTGGGTGAACCTGGCCTCTTGTGTATTTATTATTTGAGAAGCATTGTGCTCTTTTATTTTTTGGATTTTGGGTGGGTGGGGGTGGAAGAAGGCAAAAACTTTATGTGTGTTGGCTGTAATTTGGGTGGTTTGACTATAGAAAATTGGTACAATTATTGAAGATAGGCTAGGGGATGAGATGTCATCTTTATGGTCTTTAGTTTCCTCCCTTTTTAGGAACATTCCTTATAATATTCTTCATCTCAATTGCATGCAGGAGCTGTGAGTTAATCTTAGTTTTGACCATTTGCAGTCAAAGTTTGTATTTTAATTTGGATGTAATAGGATACGTTTGTGTATTTTTGGCCTAGATTGTGGACCTCTGGTGAAATCAAATTATTTAACTTTACCATAATGTCTTTGTTTTCTTCATTAAATATTAGTGTTTTAGAGATTCGAACATTTGGGGTGAAATTGAATGCTCTTGGTTTGACAGCAAAACTAGTACATTAGAATTCAAATTCTTCTTGATTTCAAAATATGATTTTTAATAATGTCGCTCTCCTATTCTCCATTATTTTCTCAGGTTGTACAGTGTCATTGCTCCTGGAGATACTGTCAATGTTATTGGCGAATTTGATAACCAAGGACAGTGTCATGTGGATCGTCATAATAATTTTATAATTGTTCATCCAGATGTTTTGGTGTCTGGAACTAGGGTACTACTTCTTGCTTGTTCATTTATCCTTTACATGTTATTGAGATTGTTGTTGTTATGATTTCTCTGATATTTTGTCATTAGTTTTGTAGTTATTGTTGCCCTACTTGGTCCTAATAATTTGAAACACTTTTAGGTTACAGCTAGCTTCATTTGCCCTAGGCGAACTGTCCTGGATGAAAGACTAAAATCCAATGAGCATTCAACTGCAGCACTAAGTGGTACAATATTGCATCGAGTTTTTGAGGTATCAAAACCACCCTATGACCTTGTAAATTTTTTAATGTATATGGACTGTGTCATGCATCTTTTTCCCATGAAATAATTTGTAATATTTGTTCATCTATATCGTGTGAAATTTCTTTGTTTCTGTAGGCTGGACTTATGAAGGAGATACCTACAGTAACTTTCTTGGAGGAATGCACCAGAACGGTGCTCCAGAAAAACCTTGAGAACTTGTATGCTTGTGGAGGTTAGAATTTTTTAGATTTTACTTTGAAATAATTTCTAATTTCTATGTCATCATCATTCAGGTTAATTTGAGTGGGACTAGTTTTCCTAACATTTCATCAGTCAGTTTTATGGATCTTAGTCAAGCTTCTCTTCCCTTTCATGTGGACTTTGCAGTGAACGAAAATGATATGCACAAAACATTGATCGAGGCTGTCCCCAAAATATTGAATTGGGTTAACCTCTTCAAAAATTCCCAGGTGCGCCCATTTTGTTTATATTGATTTTTTTCTTTCTTTCTATTTTCACAATTCAGCTGAAGAATTGTTTGACATTTTGCACCTTAAAGCAACAGTAGAGAGTAGGGCTATATTCTGAGGCTAATGGTATTGTGGCAGGGTTCAAAAGGTCCTTCTGTTGATTTTGGATCTGACATTGGGGTGAAAAAGGTCAAATTATCTGAGGCAAGGCATCACACTTGGTCTATTTGTAGATAATTGGTTGTTCTATGTTATAAATTTCTTGCATCCGTAGATGTGTTTTCAATGTATCTACCAGTTTAAAGATCATTTACATGGGATTCATGCGCCATACCCCTTATCTGGAAGCCTGCATGAATTGGTAGCTTTGTGAGTTTGAAAGTTGACTGGTGTTCCTATTGCTGCAAAGTATTTTTCATTGCATGTACCCTCCTGAGTTTGAAAATTGTCTTCTACATGTATCTGCTGATCGAAGGCACACATGGTTAGACGAAGTTTGTGTTTGTAAACATGGTCCTAGTTTTCAATTGTATGTCATGTGCTATTCCATAAGTCACATGTACTCATTTCAGGAACAATAGGTCATCTCTGAACTATATCTATTCTGTAGGTAATTGATATTGAGGAGATGGCCTGGGCTCCAAAATATGGTCTGAAGGGCCAGATTGATGCTTCTGTCAGAGTGAAAGTTGAATCTAACAGTGGTGAATCTCATGAAAAGGTCATGCCTTTAGAGTTCAAAAGTGGGAAAGTACCAAAGGGCCAGGCAAGAATAGTCTTTACTAGTTCAATGAAACTTGTCTAGAATGATATTAAACTTGAGTCATGTTTATCATTGTTTTAACTTATGTTGCTTAAAGTTTCTCTTTTGAATTTTGGGTCATGGTTGTTATATGTGCAGTCGTCTATGGAGCATAGTGCCCAAGTGATCTTATACACTCTCCTCATGTCGGAGAGGTACTTATAGTTTTATTCATCTCTATTTTTCTTTTGGCTTCCACGGGGCCAGGCCTTTGTACAAGTCCATATTGATATCTTTTGAGAAAACTTTATTTAATTTGCTATGCGTGTCTCTTGTATTCAGGTACCAGAAGCATGTCGATACTGGTCTCCTATGTTATCTGCAGTCAGATCAGACACAGGTAGTCCGGAATGTACCTGCATCATGTATTTATGTAGTCTTAAATGAATTTATCTTAATAAAATAATAAAACAGGGGATTGTTGCTAGAAGATCTGACCTAGTTGGCCTAATCATGCGACGTAATGAACTTGCAAATGATATCCTCAAGGCATCACAAACACAAGTACTGCCCCCAATGTTACAGGTATGACGGTTGTTGTAGTATGAACAAATTTTTTTTCTCGGAGAACTCTTTACCGGGCAGATATCTTAGATTCTTTCTGTTTTTGTTCTTGTTCGTGCTGTAGTGTCAGAGCATTTGTGGAAGTTGCCGCCATCTAAATGTTTGTACTGTCTATCACAAGGTATTTTCTATTTATTCTTGTAATGTTTTGTTAAAGCGTGGATAGTCATTGCTAATTAGGAGAGCAAACAAATTGTTACTTTGTAAATTGTTCAAGTTTGGCTCATATTCATTAATTTGAATTTTGAGCTAAAGCCAATATTTATTTCTTCTGATCTTAGTTATCTTCAGCTTCTAATCTTGCGGCCCTTTCTCTCCCTCTGTGTGTGTATATATAAAGATTAGTTTCTGTTTGGTTTAACTGACAAAAGAAAAGATGATTAATGAGATTCTTTCCAACTTTTGCCTACCCTTGTCAGCAGAAATGCAACATTGATTTTACATTTAATTGGGACTCTTAAAAGCACTTTCCTTTTTGGGTAGTGCTATCCACACACCCATTTTTACTTCTCAAACACCCTTGTCAATTTTCGGCCTTTGGATCGAAGCAATGGTCGAAGATTAACAAGGGTGTGTGGGAGGTAAAAATGGGTGTGTGAATAGCACTTTCCTTTCTAAGTAGGTAGTAAACCACCATGTTTCTATTCTTTTTTCTTAGTTTCCTGTATGATTTCAGTTACTATGTACTTGATTATTCAAAATCTTAATATACTGCCTAACGCAAACAATCTGTAGATCAATTTTGTCATGTGATATTTACATGACTGATTAGTAACCCTAACTATATTTCTAACTATTATTTGAATCCTTGAAATCTCCATGCGATCAGTAAATTGTTGCAACCTTTCCTGATGATTTTTTTGCGCCCCCTGCCATTAACAATATTACAATTATTTTGTTCTTTAGGCCTCTCAAGAAATTGACTGATGGAGAACCTTAGTTCTACTTTATGTTTCAGTGCTACCCTTGACAATCATTGACATAACCAATCTTCAATGTTGATGGGAATGGAAACTATTTTAATCCCGTTGCCATCGAGAAATTCCTGCAACACTTTCTATATCACATCAGCTATAAGCTACTAAGAATAAGTAAATATAACCTTCATTCAGTTTGTAATTCAAAGGATTGTAAATAGAAAGATCACTAGATCTAGCTTCCTTTCATTGGAATTTATAATTACTAAAGCCAACCCTTGCAACATATGACCGAGGGACCTATCTCCGATTTTACAGAGTTTCCACATCCCTCATGACCCATGTAAAATATTAAGTTTAAAACTAGGTTTCCCATGAAAAAAGTTGCATAGTCACACAGGAAACCTCAATATAAGCAAGATATTCATTACTATAATACTATTCATACTTTAAGAAGTGTTATATCATTGGTCATCATCTTTAATTCCACAGGTACATGGTGGAAGCACGGAGAGCAGCGGATTGGCAGATTTGTTTGATTCAAATACTCAGTACCTAACAAATGCTCATGGTGTTTTCTTAAGGCTGTGGGATGGGTTGATTGATTTGGAAGCCAAAGAGATGCAGGTGCAATTTTGAAGTCACTGATTGCAAAGTGTATAAATGTCTAACTCCTAAGTTTAGTTTATTTGATATGCTAACGTCTTTTCTCTTGTTTGAAAATTTATCTGTTTCAGCTTGTAAAGAATGAAATTTGGCGGTCGCATAGCTCCAATAGTGATTATGCCACTGGTTGCCTTTCTTTTATTGTTCTTGATGGTGATTCTCCATGTTCGGCATCAGGAAAAGATAGCAGATTTGTTTATCGTTTTTTGCGTAAGAGTTTTCCTTCTCTCAATGGGAGGACATCTGATATAGATTTTTCAAGCGCCAGTTCTTCAAGAAAAGATATAGATTGCACACTAAAATGTGGTGACTTTGTGGTATGTTTTACTTTCATAATGTGGTTTTTGGTAGTTCACATGGAAGCTGATTGTTTGTACTAGTTTAACATAAATTCTTACAGTAGCTGTGGATTTTATGCACTCGAAGTTGTTTCCATGGAAATATCTGCACTTACTAAAGAACATGTAATGTTCATGATTCATTAATCAAGAATCTTTTTCTCTATGACATACATTTTTTGTTCATGACTGTTTATTGCTCTATGGATTTAGATATGTAAGATGTTCAGATATTTTGTTAAGATGTCCAGGCTAAGTAGTTATGCTTGATTGTGTTTTATGGTGACCTGTTCTTTTGATATTTGATAAACATAACAACAATTATTGGGTATTGACTTGAGATATAATAAACATTAACAATGTTACAACAAAATTCTAGCTATGAAATCAATCTGATACATTTCATATGCAGGCACTTCTTGTAAATCTGTCACTGTCTAGTATATACTTCAACAAAAAGGAAAATTCAAAGCCTCTTCTGCCCTCATTTTCTTCTCTCCCCCAGTCTCTGGAGTTTTTCTTTGCTTTAGGAAAAAAAAAAATCAAATATAAGTTGGAAACAAAACTATCAAACAGTAATAAAATCTTTTTGAAATTTATGCCTGTTTGAATTCTTTTTCTTTCTTGGATGGCATTTCTTGTTGTGCACACTAATATTGCAATACTTGTTTAGCTTTCCAGTGACCAGTCATTCCCTAAGAACTTAATCAAGTTAATAAAGTAATCAATTAATTATATTAATGTTCAAGAGTTCCAAGAAGTTGCACTTGTGCATGCATGCACGCTTCTTGTTTATGCAAGCTAGTTGTGAGTGTGATTGTGTTTCCCCTGGTACGTTTTTTCTTTTATCCTCACTAACAATTAATTAATCACTGGTTATTTGTTTATTGTTTAGATACTTAGCAGCGAATCTGGTAATCTACCTGTTGCAAGCGGAATCATAACGGATATAAGTCAATCCCATGTTTCGGTAAGGATAATATCTGCCATGTTTCCTGTTCATCTGTACTACTGTAAGCCCAAATCTGGCGTATTAGTGCTTACCTGACCTTTAAGCGGATGTGCTAATATAGCTGATGAGTGCTACAGTGGAAAATCTACACTCAATGATCAAATCAATTTTGTAAATTCTAATATTTTCTGCAAAACTCTAGGTTTCTTTCTCTAAGCACTTACGACTTCCTTGGAGCAATCCTTCAGAGACAAGTGATCTCCTTCAGGAGGTCTGGCGTGTTGACAAAGATGATTTCGTGACATCATTTTCAGTAATGAGGTACTACACTCCTGAACCATTCTGAGAAATTTCCATATCCAAGCTTTTAGAATACTTCTCTGATCCTGTCTAAGTTCATGCTTCTTGTTGCTGAAGGTTTAACCTTGTTCAACTTTTTCTTCAAAGTACACAAGCTGCTCACCTTAGAAAGATGATTGTTGACCTAGAAGTAAGTTTTAGTGAATTGTTTTCTATCAAATTCACCATCTTTTGTTAATTCTAACTTGCTTTTCTGTTGTTCTACATTTGTGGATTCTTTTTAGGCTCCTAGGTTTGACAATGGGTCTCCACTCAGCCAGGATCCAGCAATATCCTATGTCTGGTCCCAGAGAAATTTAAATGATGATCAGCGTCGAGCCATTCTTAAGGTTTTCTATACATCTACCTTTTTTCCATAATACTTATCGTTTCTATCTTCCCACATAAAGTCTGTATCCTGAGGCTAAAATTGTTTGACACTAATCTTCCAGTTATCTATTGAATATGGACATTTACTAATTCAACAAATATCCAGATACTTACAGCAAAGGACTACGCTCTTATACTAGGAATGCCTGGAACGGGCAAGACATCCACCATGGTGCATGCTGTGAAAGCTCTGTTGATTAGAGGTTCATCCATTTTGCTTACGTCCTACACAAACTCTGCTGTTGATAATCTACTTGTCAAATTAAAGGCTGAGGTCATATCTCTATTTCACATCCATTGATAAGCATGTTTTTTCTATCATTATTATTTGTTCATAGCAATTTTTTCCACCACTCAATTTAAAGGGCTGGAGTTACCATTCACCATTGGGCACAAAGTTGATGTCTCTTTTTGTTCTATATTTGTGGGTGTATAGTTTACCCATTATGAGTGACATATCTTGTGTGAAACACTCCTTTGGTTTTTTTTTTGTATTGAATTTAAAGCATGGCAGGATATTGATTTTATACGCATTGGAAGATATGAAGCTGTGCATGAAGAAATTCGAGGCCATTGCTTCTCAGGTCAGATTTTATACTATTGAGAGAATTTTCTTCAGTATCTCACTTAATTCTCAACACTTTAACGGTGGTTTCTGTGACAGAGATGAACATTCAAACTGTGGAAGGCATTAAGTTAATATTAGACCAAGTCAAGGTGGTTGCCGTTACATGCTTGGGGATCACCAGCCCCTTGCTTGCCAATAAGAGATTTGATGTATGCATCATGGATGAAGCTGGACAGACCACCCTTCCAGTACGTACACTTTCTGATGGATATCTTGACCTGCAGTTATTGTTTATGTAACTAGAGGCAGCTGTATATTAAGCTATACCATGGAGAAAGTTAGCAAATATGTGGTGAAGACCAAATTGTAGTACTTAATGATTTGGTAATTAATTCATTGTCAGTGGTTAAGTTGAACTCATCCAATTATCCGTCCCTGATGTTATGTCATGTTGCAAGTATAAATTTATAATAAAGTAAAAAATCTATCTAATTTTGTTTTGTGTGTTAAATTAGTCAGAGTTGCACTTAGATAGGTTGAATTTATATTCTCTCTTTTAGGATTTTGTTTAGCTTTAAGTGAAGGTTGAAGTCACTTTATCCAGAACCTTATCAAAGGCAGTGGATTCATGAACAATTTTCTGTTGTAACAGGTATCTCTTGGGCCTCTGATGTTTGCTTCAAAGTTTGTCCTGGTTGGCGATCATTATCAGTTACCTCCTCTGGTCAAGGTGTATATCATTGCATGCCTGTAGGGTTCTAATTGGTTGTTAAGCTCTGAACTGTGGCTTAATGAAATGCCCTATGCCTTTTTATTTCCAGAGTACGGAGGCTCAAGAAAATGGAATGGGGGTAAGCTTGTTTTGTAGGCTTTCAGAAGCGCATCCTCAGGCAATTTCAGCCTTGCAAAGCCAGGTTATTATATTCATTTGCTATTGTATATAAATTTTGGCATTCTTCTGTAGAAGTGATATTTACCAAACCGTTTGCATCCAGTACCGTATGTGTCGAGGCATTATGGAACTGTCAAATGCCTTGATTTATGGTGATCGATTGCGTTGTGGCTCTCCTGAAATAGAAAATGCCAAACTCAAGGTTTCAAGTTCAATATCTCATTCATTTTGGATACAGGAGGTAAGAGCAATTTTCAAAGGAATCCCATATTTCTATTGAAATGTATAAGTTTATTCATGATGTGCACTTGCATAAAGAAGTATACCTATAACCTTGTTCGTTCTACTCATAAGTGGTAATAGTAGATACATTTGATATCAAAATTCCCATTCAGTTTATAGCATCTTTCTTCCGGATAAGTCCTTACAGGTTTTCTTCCGTATCATGTTGTGGGCATTGGAAGCTATTGAAATATCATTTAAAAGAATTATGACTTGATTTTCATTACAACCGGTTAGCATGTTTAAAATTAGATTGTGCTTAGGGAAAAACGATTTCCAATTTGGTTGAATTCATGATGATATGATTTTGTCACAGATTGGATTCAAGTGAATTGTTTCACATTTTATGGCTTGTCGAAAACTTGTGCAATGAAATTGTGGTTTTGTTCAAACCTTGATGTATTTTTCATGTGTTTTAAAACTTGGTTGCAGGTTATAAATCCAAGCAAGCCAGTTATATTTATTAATACAGGTTTGTTGAAGTACCATTATCTGTTCTATATAAGCAGTGTTGGTTGTTTAATATAATCACTTTTCGGAATGTAGATTCTTTACCTGCTTTTGAGGCAAAGGATCACAAGATTGTGAGTAACCCGACGGAAGCTAACATAATTGTACAGGTTAGATCTTCGCTTGAATATATATATATATACATAACGCAATCATCCTTTTTCCCCAAGAAAATATGTTTCTGATCTGATGCAAACCGTTGAAGTAGCTTGTTTTAGCTAAATAAAATTTCATTTTGCTTTTAGGTTGTGGAGGGACTAGTCAAGAGTGGAATAAAGGGGGAAGATATTGGTGTCATTACCCCATATAACTCCCAGGCTGAGATCATCCGGCTTGCCCTCAGCCGCCTGACCTCTGTCGAGATACATACCATTGACAAATACCAGGTCTGGGTGAAGGATTTCATTTTCTATGCCGATGCTATTGTATTCTTTGTTTAACTATTCGTATCTTTGAAAGCAGAAGGATGACATGGTTATATCTAATTTCAATTGTCCTTGTTTTTTATCCAGGGAAGAGACAAGGATTGTATACTAGTGTCCTTCGTTAGGTCAACGGAAAATCCAACGAATTGCTCCTCCTCGCTGCTTGGAGACTGGCACAGGATTAATGTAGCTCTCACTCGTGCCAAGGTAAGAATCACATCAGTTTAGCCTTCTCATTCGATCATGTTCCGATGTGAATTTGGAGATTTTCTTTTGTTTTCAGAGTGACCAAACCGAGTAACATGTTTTTCGTTTCATTTTGGTTTGCTTCTGTAGAAAAAGTTGGTAATGGTTGGATCGTGCAAAACCCTATCGAATGTTGTGCTGTTGAAGCTTCTTATCGAGCAAGTTGAACAACAGTCGGGCATCTTAAATGTATCGAACAAGGATATTAAGTTTAAAAGATAGTTAAATAGATGCTCTCAGGCTCAGGCTCAGGCTCAGGCCAGATAGATGATTGATTGTAAACTTTCCATCCTGTCCGTCCAGTTTTGGTTAGTGGGCTGTACATATGCTGCTGATGTATCTGTAGTAAGCTTGAAAGTTGTACATATAGAAACCTCACCCTCTCTCTCTCTCTGAGGCATTTTTTCAAGATTTAGAATTATAGGCCACTCGACGCCTCCATGATTGCTCAAACCGCCACTTGACGGCTCCATGATTTTCTCAAACCGCCCGTGAATATGCTCGGAAACCACCTCTAAATTCCAAAAACTTGGGGTAAAACCCTGGTATTTCTCTCCAGCATCGGCGCGAAAATGATCATGTCAAATATCTTTTTGTGTTCTAGTCACGTATATGACACATCCCTCAAGCACAACATTCTCATTTGAAATCTTAAGCTGCAAATTCTTCACTTTTACTCTTTCCCTCGGACTCTTCAATGCAACAGGGTCCCTCTTGTATCAAGAGCTCACAATTACCCATGTGCGAGTGAGTGATTGAGTCTATAGCATAATTCTAAACTAAAAGTAGCCAACGAGGTTGGCTCAGTTGGTAAGGTCCCTCCCTTATGTGTCGTCCCATCAAGGTTTGAGTCTCGCTACCAGTAGTTTTTGTTGATGTGCCTATAAATTCCTACGTAAATCCATTCATGTGGCAATTGGCAGTTAGGTGCCACGTGTAAGTCCTTCCAGCTCAAGGTTGTGGGTATGCCTTGGCACTAGTGGTGAGAGTAACCAATCTCCCCCTAAACTTTTAAGTTAAAAAAAATGCAAAATAAAAGTGGAGTGGAAGGGGTTGGTAGCTTTACTGACAAGGATTCTAAGTACGATTCTTCCTGTCCCCATATCGCTTGTATCAGTGGTGGAGTGCATCCGGTCTCCTAGCTATCATGAAGAGAGCATATCTCCTACACCCACGTATGCCCCAAGGCCCCCAACCATCACTTAGAAGTCAAATTTTATGGGCAAACACAGATGATGAGTATTTGACTATGGAGACAGTACGATGCAACTGGAGGGGCACAACTATCATAAGGCAAATACAGATGACGTTTTTTTATGTCTCCAACAGTTTCTTTCACTTGCAATTCTACAAAATTCAGGTGAATTTCAATTACAAAATCTATCTGCATTCTCCACACAAGCTCAAATAGTAGTGAAAACAATCAAAGAGGCACTGATCCGTAAAATACGACTTCAGCTGGGCCTGTCATGTAGATGTGATTGTTCTCCTCTCTCCACTCAATCTGCAATGGCCCCCCTGGTAGATCAACCGTGCAGTTCTATGTCCAAAAGATAAGCATACAAAAATATATGAGCAAAGAGGAAAGCAAGTAAAAAAACTAGGGTAACAATTTAACGATGAAGCAAGAGGTAAAAAACAAGAAATTTTGTGATATAGTAATTTGATTGAAACGACATGGATGGAGACAGACAACATTCACTTCTCAACAAATTATATCCGTACTTAAGTCTTATTAATGTTGGGAAGTAAAATGTTGCACACTAAACTTTCCTCACATTATCTTTACAAAATCATGTGGCTTTTGCATGGAGGGTACTGCTTATAGTTATGGGTGGCTTATCACGCTTCTAAAATTGACCAACGTAACGTGACAATGTAATATGTAGTGATGTGGATTCATAAGATTACTGAAACTATAACTATAGTATGTATAGCATTACTCTTCTATCTTCTTCAAATTGAACACTAAAAACTGATAGACGAAAGGGGAATAGTTTCATTTTCATGCGAAATAGATAAACCATCTATATTAATTTTTTTTTTTTAATATATCCAACATAAAAAAAGAAGAAAGCCAAAACTTACTCGCTCAGCACGACCCTCAAGAACTGCGGCAACCACTACAGCACAAGCTCCAGTTCCGCAAGCAAGTGTTGCTCCTACAATGCAAAATAATTATACTACCCATTAAAACAAACTCAAATGGATTTGGTATCAGATCACGGTATAATAACTTCATTTGGTTGCAACAGAACTAACCTGCCCCACGCTCCCAAACACGCATCTTTAGGTGCGAACGAGTGAAAACTTGCACAAATTCTGCCAATCAGAATCAAATAAGAGTTATGAATACAAAATAAGCTTAAGAATAATTATAAATTTTGAGACTTAAAGTTGACAAGGCAGGAACAAAGGATCGAACAAGTTTGACTGAAAACAAAAAATCTTGTAACTTTATTTCAAGCTGCTAAACGAGAGTGTAGACAGAAACGCTTGAAGCACCCATTACCATATTTGGATAGATATCTTATCACATAATATCTTTACAAATTTGAGGCATTTCAGATCATAGAAGTTCTGAGTAGTGTTTTCCAATAAATATGCCAATCTAATTTTGTAAATTCAAAGGAAAAGGTGTCACACAAATTTTTTAGAACGTCTTTTTCAACATGTATCTCAAAATGGCCACCACAAGCAAGAAATATTCCAACAATTTTAAACTGAAAGATACCAGAAATTTCAAAGTTCAAATTAATGCACTGTCAATCCTCATTCACTGTCAAAAAGTGTAAACAATGGACAACCACCTAAAAGGAAAAAGCCCATCATCGATAGCATGTAAACTGTGGTCTTACACCAACGATATGCCATCTCTAACTGCTTCCAAAAACAAAAGCATGTCCGAAGACAAATAAATTCTAACCTGTGTTAGTTCGTGCTGGAAACACCTCATGATTCTCAAACTTGGGACCAATTTCAGCCAACTTCAATTCATCAACCTTCAAATTCTGTTCAATTCCAACAAAATGCAACAAGTCACAGGCGGAAACTATTAATCAATTATCAAAATTTTTGGGCTTTACTACGCCCAGACTAGGTCATTCATTTGAGTAGAGGATCAGTATCAGAGAGAAGGCAACCGGAAAAAAAAATAACAGACCCCTAGTAGAAGTGAATATCTCTCAAGTTATTCCGGCAATAATTTACCTGGCCTCCTTCTGTACCAAAAGTTATGCAATGAGGATTTCCCATACTAACACAGGTTACATTCCAGGTCACTCCATCTACATTCAGGCCCGACTTAACAACAGATTGATCTTTGTTTGCAGGCAGTCTTGTAGGTACGTCTGAAGCCTTAAGAATTGGTTCCCCCATATCAACTTTAACCTGTAATTAAGAAAATTGATGTCTGCTGAAGTAAATATTAACATCCAATACTCAACGAATGGCGGATCATCCAGAGCAACAATGAACATTGTTACAATATTTCAAAAGTCACATCACATGCTTTGCAAAATGTTTGATGTGCTCAAAGCATATCAATCTGAAATAGTTTACTAGAACGGAAACATAATATAAACAAGAATATACCTTCCCATCTTCTTGAATTTCCGGAATAATTAGACCAGCACCAGTATGTACCTTAAAGCTGCAATTGTTCACACAGATTGTTGTTGTTAGAAATTTACACACCTATCAGTGCAAGACCGAATAGATATTTATTTTCAATGTTAAATGCAACAAAAACTAAAGCAAACAATGTAATATATAACCAAGCATTGATAAACGACAATGTTTATCAGTATATGGAACCAGCTTTACCATACCTATGCCGTCCCCGCAAATTCTCGAGCTCGGCAATGAATCTGGCAAAACACCGGACTCCATTCCCACACATCTACAAAACACAATACAATATCCAATTTCACGAGTTTGAAACACCAAAACTAGCATTCAATACAATGCAGCAATCAACTATCCACATAAAAAAATTCAAAGCATAGCGAAACACAAATTTTCGGGAAATGTAAGTCACCTCGGGCTCGCTTCCATCAGAATTGTAAATCCTCATTGTATAATCAGTGCCGTTGATGCCCGGCAGCGCGAAGATCACTCCGTCGGCGCCAATCCCAAAGTTCCGATCACACAGCTTCGCCGCCTGCTCCGGACTGATTTTAGGCTCCGAAGAATCTCTGTTATCAACCTATCACTCACAAAACCAAAAAGAAAACTCAAAATCCAAACAGCGTATCGTAACATCTAACCATAACTTCTTCTCAGCTAATTAAGTTGAAAATTTTGAAAAAAAAATTCCAACATTTCAGAGAAATTGAATACCAGGATGAAGTCGTTGCCGAGGCCGTGGTACTTGACGAAGTGGAGGAATCCGGCTTCTCTGCGGTCGAGAAAGGAGGCGGAGGAGGCCTTCTCGACGGCTTCCACGCTCATGGAACATGATACCGCCGACACGCGAAGACTAGGAGCTCTCGGCGAGGCGGCTGCAGGGAAAGAGTTGAGCTTTAGAATCGGGGAAGGTCGAAGACAGGCGGTGAAGAATGTGAGGGAGCGGCGAGTTGGGGAGGTGAGGTGCAGTGTGATGGTGGCGGCTATGGCTCCCATGACTTGGCGGTCGGCGCAGACGCTGTAAACGGAACTAGATGTTTGTTGTTTATTTGCTGTTGGGTCGTATAGCGGCAATGTGTTCAATTCAACACGTGCATGAAGAAAGTTAATGCTCCAAATTTCTAAACCAAAGTTGCCCTAAGCCATTGCATGATGGCGTGTGTTTGAATTCTATCGGTGGTCAATCTAACAAAATTTATCATCAAAAAAAAAAAAAATTGTAAACCAAAAATTTCGTCTTTCTCACATGATTTAAGTTTAGGATTCGTCGGTTTTTTCTCACAATTTGGGTCGGTTTATCTTCATTGTAAATCCTCATTTTATTATTAGTAAAGAGGAAGGGAGAACTATAAATTATTACAATAATTTAAAGAAATAGATGTTTTGAACCCGAACACATGAGTAGAAACCAATGTCACTATATTATGGTAATTAATATCAAATCAACAGTACTAAATTAAAAAATTTGACACGCAATTTACATATATAAATGTACGTTTATTTAATTACTCGGTTCGGTTTGATCCCGATTTTGGATTGTGGTCAACTAGGTTTATTTTCTCTCTTTTCTCATAGTCTGATTCGGTTTCTCAATTCGTCGGTTTTTTTTCCCACCCCTAGACTACAGGTAGCACATTGTGGTAGGTAGCAATGAGTTTAACAGTGAAGTTCTTTCATACTCAATAATTTTCTAGGGTGTTAGGGTTCTCACTTTAAGTCACGAAGGATTTTCATCGCACATATATACTGTCATTGTGGCGTCTAGTGCTAATAATATAGCCTTAAAAATTGGAGACTTTTCAAAATTTCTAACTTGAGGCTGTTTTACTTGAATTCTAAGATGATTTTCTTCCTTTGAAATTCCAAATGAGCTTAAAATTCAAAAGACAATGCGCAATTCACATCCACCAGATTTAAAATAATAATAATAATAATAATAATAATAAATTATTAATCATTTAACATGTAGATTCCAATACAAACTTACATATACAGTTTCCCTTCATTCTTGGCTATGGCAGCCCTCAATATGCAGGTAAATAAAATACCGAAAAGTATGAACTCTCTAAGCCCCTGAGACTGAAGATCAGAAACGATCTTGGCCTCCGTCTGCCCCTCTTGCCGAACACTGTAAAATCCTCGTATTTCTCTTCCACATCAGCACGAAAAGATCATGTCAAATCTCTTCGTGTTCTAGTCACTTATATCACAGATATCCCTCAAGCACAACATTCTCATTTGAAATCTTAGGCTGCAAATTCTTCAGTTCTACTCTTTTACTCAGATTCTTCAATGCAACAGGAAAGTTCCTAACATCATTTTCATCCCACAGGGGCAAAACTTCTACCACAATTTTTTGCACCAAATTCTGTTCAATGCCGTCTTGGAGAAGCTCTTCAAAATCACTTACATTTCCCTTTAAATCGAACAAAACACTACACATTCCTTGAGAGTTACAGTATTCCAAAATAGCACTTAAGCTTATTTGATCGAACACCACCGTTTCAATACCTGTTTGAGCTCTTTCTAGTTCTACCGATGTCTCTTTGTCTGCAAAGACTATTAGCTTATCAGTTGGTTCCACGGTGAGAGCAGGGATTTTGATTGGAGAACTACTATCCCTAGCTATTATAATCCGAAGTGGTTGATTGGCTCCAGCTTCTTGGGACGCTGGAATAGAGACGTTCTCCATTATTGCGGAAGAAGAAAGAATAACTGCATCATATTCCTGTAACAATTGCGAATAGTAACCACCAGACTCGGCAACTCCTTGTCCAAGCTGATCCAGAAAGTGTCCATTGACTGAGATCGAGTATCTGCTAACAAGAACAAAAGGGTCAAATAATTCTCAACTTCACTCTAATCAAATACATCAAGGCATATACGAAAAAAAGTATCGAATAAGTTATCATTTCCATTCATTTTTATGCCCAACGATTGTCTTTACTATTGACTAATCTAAACAAAACAAATTTACCGGATAATGACGAAAGGATTCCCCGTTAGCATGCGATGGATATAAGCCTCATTTAGCCTCTTGCATAGTTCTTCTTCTACACCCGTAGTAACATCAATTCCAACATCTCTTAATCTATCCAACCCCTTCGATGCCACGATTGGATTCGGATCCACCATTCCAACCACCACTTTTTTCACTTTGGCTTTAATTAGGGCTTCGCTGCATGGTGGTGTTCTCCCATAGTGATTGCACGGTTCCAAGCTCACATATGCTGTTGCATTTTCAGCCAAATCCCCAGCATCTCTCAGAGCAAAAACCTGTAACATTTGACATTTTGACTTCTTGATCTAAGTTTACATTAACAGCTACTTATAACGTTCATGTACAACAACAGGTAAAATTTGGCAAATCGCATGATAATTACGAAATCAATTATAAAACTCTAAGAAAAAACCAGAGAAAAAAAAAGAAAAAAGAAAGAACAGAACCATACGGTCCACAATAAAAGTTGAAAGACTCGGCATCTAGGTATTTACTTTCCCTTCGTTTAATTATTTTGTGATCTTTCCAAAATATTTTAACTTGTAAGCAACCAACCAAAGAGCAAAGTGACCGAAAGTTTCAACCACTGCATTAAAACTGAGGAAAAGAAGTATACCTCAGCATGCGGCTGGCCAGCTTTTGGGTGAAAGCCTTCACCAACAACCTTGCCATCCTTGACAATAACACAACCCACCATAGGATTGGGGCTGGTACACCCGATAGCCTTTCTTGCAAGCTCTACACACCTCCTCATATAGAACCCATCATCTGCACCCGCTTCTTGTGCCACTCCACACGTGACCCCAACAGATTTACCATGACTTCTCAAACCATTTGGTGATTTGGACATCCTTTTGAGTGGATTGCAAAACCCAGAATTTGAATTTGGATTCGACCTCAACAGTTTACTGGAAAGTTGCTGTGGTAGCGCGACAGTGGGTGGACTGAGAGTGCAACTCTGGAGTGAAAGTGTTTGAACTTGCATTTCTTTTGTTTGTTGTACCCAGATCACGTCACTGCAATTTTCGCAAGAATGTTTAACTGTCTGCAACTCACCGAACCTGCACTCAGGAATAGTAATGCTTTGAAAATGCGTGATTCAAGTCAATCTCGGTCTGCTTCCACTCTCTAAGGTCTACTTCTTCACTGTAAGAAGCGCTCAGTGTACATTTTCCGTTCTTTCAGTTTCCTAGAAACCGTGTTTCTGCTAATGTAAATAAATCAAAAACTAAAAGAAAAAGAGTGGAACCCCATATAAACAACGGATATATGCCCTAAGGAGTAGTAGCAAGCCTCTCACACGCTTACTACGAGATCACTTGCGCATTTCATCAAACACATTGCGTTCAACATAAACAAACTGTCGAACGCACGTACAACACACTCTGGGCTATGCTTACAATGTGAAAACAATCAATCAAAGACACCAACTTACTTGTTTTCTTTATTTTTAGTACAACTGTATAGTTTATACTAAAATGACGAGGGAGTTCGGTTAAGCTACATAATGAGTAACTTAATTTGGTGCGAAATTCGCTATTCACGAGCTTCAAATTTAAGACATCTCTTCCAAGTGAAGAGCATCACTAGACCGTAGTACTAAGTAGTAACACCAACTTACTTGTTAGCTCAACATATAAATGTAAATGTCGTAGCCAAATCCGGAATTAAAAGAGTTGTTAACAAAGAGAGGATAGCAAATCGTTTACCTGTGGCTGTGTGGGAATACAGAAATTAGACAAAGACTTGGAATGGGGGGTGCAAATGCTTGTCAATCATTTCCTTCAAAATGTTAAAATGGGGCAAAATTTGGAAGAAATTGTTGGCTGGTACTGGCATGATACCAGTCGCTCAGAGGAAGTAAAGAGAAAAAGTTAATATATATATATATATATGCCCTTTGTGGTTCAGTATGAGATCCTAAACCAAAAAAAGTTCGGAACAGGAATTCGAAGATCAATCCGAACCAAAATTTCGTATTTCCAAATTTTGGAAATCTTGAAATATTTTTGGTATTTCGATATGATTTGGTATTCCCAAATTTCATACAAATTGAAATAGCAATCATTCATGTTAAATTAACATGCAATCAAAATAAAATAAGTAACAAACTCAAAAGCCAAAAAAAGACAAAAAAAAAAGAAGTTACAAACCTAATATGTTCGAAAACTAAAAATACAAGTTTTTGATTTCATGTTGAAGAAATATACACATTTATGAAAGGTTCGTATCAGTAAATGTGGGATAAAGGGCTATGGTTGCTACCTTAGACCACACCAATTATATTGTTACTAATAGTTAGCAATAATTCA
>JAOTRO020000035.1:1464541-1476174 GCA_028566515.2 Pyracantha coccinea | reverse complement strand
AGGATGTTACTTGGCTACCTGAAATCAAATCTAGTTGAATTGACATATTATTTGTTATACTGGCTGAAAGAGATATTCCTTTGAACTATAAATATATTTGTGTCTAGAAATCTTTTTAGGAAACAATTTATAAGGATTTTGATAAAATTCACTTTGCTCGATTTAGCTGTTTAAAGTATATATGCTTATTTACGAATGTACTGGGTTCTTCCCTCAAACTCCTGAGGGGTATAAGATTTTAAATACTGTTGATCACGGAGTTCAAATTGTTGGACATCTCCTCCTATGTGGTTCACCTTCTTTATAACCTTTTTTTGTTGTCCTCACAGCCTGTGATACTTGATTACCTCGCCAGCAAGACTATATGCTCTGATGATTTGGTAGTGGTCTCACCAGATGTTGGGGGTGTTGCTAGAGCTCGTGCATTTGCGAAAAAATTATCTGATGCTCCTTTAGCCATTGTTGATAAAAGACGTCATGGGCACAATGTGGCAGAGGTACGATCTATTCAGATGGGTTTGACGACTATCTGATTTGCCTCTTATGATTGTCTTGTTCTTTCATTATATTTGAAGCAATCTTTCATTATATTTGAAGCAACACATGAAATTGTTGGAAAGGTAAATTATTGTAAAACCTGAATGCTTTTACATCGTATATCAAGCTTAGATAAACTGGTGCAGACTATGAGGGACCAAGTTAATTTCATGATATTGCATTTTTGAAAACAGTCTGAAAAAACTATTATTTAACTCTAAAATTAACCGACTTGAAACATCCATTAATGCACAACCTCCACCTCCTGAAAATAACAACACATAATCTTGGAAGTCTGAATCAATTGTTGTACACTTCTTTGAAATCATTTAAAAACTCCCTCCTTACTCAGTTGATACTCCTGGGCCTCATCATTCGTAATGGCAGCCTATTTTATCTGAGATATTATTCTTTGGGACAACTTCAGGTATCTTATTGTTGTTCTTACTTCTGTTTACCTCTGAATCCTGACATAGCCAGTGTTGCTACTTTTCTTTGAGAATTTGATGACTTGATTGCATTTCTGCCATCTTTATCCGGACAATAAACTCCATTCACCCGAGCTATTACCACTCTTCTCACCCCCTGTGCTTACATTCTGAAAATTATTGTTGAATGTGCCCATATTTTTACCATATTTCTCTATCCAAACTCTGGATTTCCTAAAAGCCTCTCTTGATTTTTGTGAATGACCCACCTTTCTTTCTTTTCTTCTTCTCTCTCTTCTCTCACTTTAATCAAGGGACAGTCATCCACATATGCAAGAGTTTTATTTTTTGGGTTCCCCGTGGAAACGTATCTTGGAATTCATTTCTGTATATCTCTTTTGCAGGTGATGAATTTGATTGGTGATGTGAAGGGAAAAGTAGCAGTTATGGTGGATGACATGATTGACACAGCTGGTTAGTTTGTACATACTCTAATCTGTTTATAAAATCGATCATATAGAGTACCGACAATGATATGACATCATATAGAACACTTAGATATTGATGATGAGCCTAGCTCGTGATGGTAAATCTGTTGTCTGGAGAAATCATAATCATTAAAAAAGGATCTTGCCTATGACGTCATAGTAAAATCATAGTAAAATCAGAAATAGGGGGTAACAGGGGCTGAAAAGAACTATTACATCTCTCATATGCAAAGAAATGAGATATGTAATAAAACCAATACAAATAATAATAGTATAGTTTTTTTTTTGTGGATCGGAACCCTTATCTTTTAACCATAGGAAGCATTGCATTGTACTAGTTCATCTTCATAAATATAACTATAAGGACATCTAAATGTAGATCAGGATTGGAACAAATTTTCATTTTGACGGAGACTTAATTAATGTGCACAGCATTAAAATTGTATCTTGGAGGCTTGAAGAAGTGGGTTATTCCTCGTTTGATAGTCCTTTGTGTTGGTTTAACTTGAAAGTTAGTGCCTAAGACTATACAGGGGGTTATCTGACAGTGTGGAAATCATAAAACCTTAGAGAGATGCTAAGGGAAGCAATCCCTGTCGCGACCCCTCAATTTTGACTGTATGTGCATTCCACACTTGAGTGGCCCACATACTAAAACCTTCAGTATGAAGTGTGCCTGGGGTCAGCATTGGATAGTTGGTTCTTAGCCCTGTTCCAAATCCAGATATTCTTTTACAATTTTTTACATCCACAGCCATTAGTGTAAGAGCTCTTAATTGTGCATAAATGAATATGCAAAAATCCCTCTCGGTTATACGAAAGTCTAGTCTCACGAAATCACAAGTTTGTTCACACAACTTGTATTTTCAATTTTTAACCATCTCAGCTACAAATGCCACAAACACTATTGATTGACTGTCCTGGTTTTGAATTGATTGATGTTTTCATAGCAATTTCCTCTGTTATCAACTAGTCTTTGCAGTTATATTCTTAGTTGTTATTCTTGCAACAGAGTATCATTGTTTGGATGTTTGGTTGTAGGGACTATTACGAAAGGTGCTGCTTTGCTACATCAAGAGGGTGCCAGGGAAGTCTATGCATGCAGTACGCATGCGGTTTTTAGGTACGCAGAATTTATATGTGCATGAATCTCCACTTTCACTCATTTAGCATGACACAAAGAGCTTTTTAAGCCGAGGTTATGATCTTTACAACATCCACCGGAGCCAACAAATATTTCTTTTTTCCCAATTTTATTCGATACATATTGGCATGATTTGGACAGAGTGGCCTTTAGCATTAATGGTTTGGCTTGCCCTAAGACCCAATGATCGCAGGAACACCCTCTGTGGAAATATAGGTGGATTTATCTTGCAATCCTCAGAACCCACGTTAGTGGGAGTTTAATGCATTCGGCCATGTACATCTGTTCAAATATGCATTATGATTAGGTGAAAGGATCCAATAAAATATCCGCAGTTTTGATATTTAAATGTCATCTCTAGGTGATTGCCATTTGTGACATTTGAAGGAATGAGTTTTAGGGAGAGCCTTTTATTTGTTCGTACGTATTTTCTGCATGAAACTAATGTTGACTATTGATATTGCTGTGAGCCGTAGTCAGTATATGCAATAGCACGCTAGAATATTTACTTTTATCCTCTGTCTTTTTGCAGCCCTCCTGCGATAGAGAGGCTGTCGAGTGGTTTGTTTCAAGAGGTGATCATAACAAATACGATTCCAGTATCGGAGCAGAATTATTTTCCCCAACTAACTGTCTTGTCAGTAGCAAATCTTCTGGGCAAGACCATATGGCGTGTTCATGATGACTGCTCTGTGAGTAGCATATATCAATAAAATCTGTTTAATACAATTCTTACAGGAAATTAGTCCATTCTCCCCTGTTACATAAACAAATTCAATCGATTTGTCTGGCGATTGGCCTGTATATAAAAACGTAATGAAGTCAGTGGGCAAGGGCAAAAAATGTCATGCGTCTCTGCTTCATGAGTTAAAACCATTTGGTTCTAGCTCTGTACTTACATTTGAGGTTCTACTACTAATCTTAGTTTCTAGGGAGAATAGGAGTTACGCGTTTACATAGTTTTTACCATTTAAGTTGGGAAAGCAGTGCTGACTCGCTGAGAGTTTCCGTTTTGAATTTTTGTCAGCGTGGCTATGAACCCTATTCCACCTTGGGCATTGATTGATCAATTTCATGTTGGCGGTGTGCCCTCCCAGCTTCTGTTACTGCCGTATAGATAGCTACCATGTCGGAAACAGGATTGTCAATAGAAAAATAAAAGTTTTCCAGCAATTTCATATATTGTTGTTTCGGAACTTTGTACAACCGAAGGTTGTTGGGAAGATAATCCGCCTAGGGCTTCACAAATCTCATTTCTCCCCCCTTTGCGGAAAAAATGGTTTGGTTGTTGTTGTATGATATCACTGTTTGACCTTGTAAGCTCAAATTTTGTTGATTAATCAATCACATTGTCTTTGCCTTTTTATCTTTTTCATTAATTTCGATTTAGCTCTATGAAATTGCTTGCGAGTCTCACTTTGTCTCTGAAACTCATTTAACCCGACGTGCCCTCGGAATCATGTTTTTGTGTCGGTCCTACTCTGACCGAGAAGCAAGCTGCATATTGGGTTGACGACGAAGCATGGATGTCGGATAATGAAGGCCAACCGGAGAAAACGCGAGCTGTGCATCCAACGAGTATCGAGGTTTAGAAACAAAAGAAAGAAAAGGTGAGAGCCTGGGAGTCATCTGTGGTGGTTTGGTAGTGAATTATTTTGCTCTCAAAAGACCATCATGAAGAATGATGAATTGAAGCTTCAGTTCCTTATTCGTAATAATGAGAAAGCTGAAAAATGATTTGTATTTTCTTACCGTGGTCGCTAAACTAGAAGAACATGAACGTGTTTAGTGGCTGTTTGGTATCTTTTTATTTTTTTATTTTTTATCGAATTTTAGTTTCTTAAATCGACGAGTAATAAGTAATTTACTCCCGTTTTTTAAAACCAAAAATTGGATTAACAAAAGATACTAACACAAGATATCAAATGGTAGGCAAACTGCTTTGCAATTTGTATGTGCATACGCTCATATCCGTTCGAATGAGGTCGACTGTCAAATTTCCCTAACATTTTGATCCTGCAGCATAAGCTTATATCCATGGGGAAATTGGTTAAAAAGTAGGGCGGGAATGGTGGTGGGAAAATTCTTTGGTGATGATTTATGAATATATTTACTTTTTAGCAGTTAACTAATGTAATTTATATCGTTTAAGTTTTTGTATTGTGTAGAGTTGACTGATTCGAATTCAAGCATCGGTTATCTTACTCTTAATCCTCAACCACAACAAGTTCCAAGGCAATCTCAAGCTTCTAGTTCACAAGGTTTAACGGCTTCTTATCCATCGGTTTCATTTTTACAAGGTTGAATGTATTCCAAAGTATCGCCTTCTCAAGCCCATTCACAAGCTCAAAGGCCTCTTAAACATTCGAAAAGTAAAAGTTTCCAAAAAGAAATGGAAAGGTAAAGGGTTGAATGATTCAAAGTAGTGACTTAAAACACCAATTTTTTTTTGTTGAATTGCATGAACAATTTATTTTTTCGGGTTGTTCTAATACTTATGTCAAAAGGCATTTTGACATTGAACTTTGTTTGAACTTTAATTTTAGTATGGTAAACTTAATCTTTTCAATTTGGTTATCCTAAACTAATGCCACAAGGCATTTTGATGTTGAACATTGTTTCACGTTGAATTTCATTATGGTGATGGTGATCATGATTTTTTTTTCACTTGAAGTTGATTAACGCCCATAAAGCATTTGGCTTGCAAATGACTAGGTTTTGAACCTTTTGGTTTGTTTGAATGTTGAATACTTGTATTCATGCTAATTTTTTAAGGGCCTACAAGTGAGGCCTAAACCAAAAATAAAATCGTTTGAAATCGAAATGAACCAAACCAAAATAAAATGGTTTGGTTTCATTTTGGTTCTTACCCCAAAACCGAAATGAACAAAAAAAAAAAAATTTCGATTTCAAACTAAACCGTGACCACCCCTGGTAGGGTTTGGGGGTAATCTATCAACCATGACATTCTTTTCTTTTCTAAAACATACAATATTATCTGTACTAAGGAAAGAGGGTGTGCGTAACCTTACAATCAGCTAGCAATAATGTAGTTTAAATTCATCTTTAATGAGAATCGAACCTAACACCTCTTACTTACAAATGAAAAAGAATACCACTAAACTGTAGTACTAAGTTGCCCGACATTAAAATAGAAAATCAGAAGTACATACTGAAAAAAAATTAAAATGGAAAAGGTATAACCCCGTAAATCCCTTGGAGCTTCCCACACCAAAGACCCGCCAGCAAAGCCCAACATCTCTTTCACTTCTCCAAAGTTCCAAACACACTCCACCCCTTCTCCATAGTCCTCAAACCCTCCCTTTAGGGTTTGTTTCCACCAAATTCCCGCCAAGAACCCACAACTCAGATTCAACAATTTTCTCGAGAAAATACGAGAATTTCCGAGAAAGTGGAAGGAAGAGCATGGGCAAAGACGACGAAGAAATGAGGGGAGAGATAGAGGAGCGGCTGATAAACGAGGAGTACAAGATATGGAAGAAGAACACACCGTTTTTGTACGATCTGGTCATAACCCATGCCCTAGAATGGCCGTCGCTTACGGTGGAGTGGCTTCCCGACCGAGAAGAGCCTCCGGGGAAGGACTATTCGGTGCAGAAGATGATTTTGGGGACTCACACCTCCGAGAACGAGCCGAATTACCTTATGCTCGCTCAGGTCCAGCTGCCGTTGGAGGATGCCGAGAACGATGCTCGCCATTATGACGATGATCGAGCTGAGGTTGGCGGTTTCGGTTGCGCCAATGGAAAGGTAACGCTTGATTTTGTAGTCCGAGTTGTTAATTTTGGGGATAGGGTTTAAGCATTTTGTGGCTAGGAACATGAATAGTTCGTACTGATTTGTTAAAGATTTCAAATTTGGGGGTTTTGGAATGTGGGCCTGTTTGGGTGCAGAGGAACTGCTAGGAAATACAAGAAATTTAGAATCTTTTTTTTTTGTTGGTATTAAATGTCTATCCTGTATGTTAGAAATAAAAAAACAATTATTGAACTTTCAGTCAATTTATTTTGTTTTTGGTCATTGTGGGGATTTTATTTTTATTAAGAATTAGAGGAAGAACGAAACAGAAAGGAAATTCAGTTTATCCGAAAAAGAGAAAACACACAAGCCTCCTGAATTGTGTTCCAAGTTGGTTCCATAAGGCTGGATGCACTGGTTTGAATTAGAAAAGTACCAACGGCCATTGGTATAGGATATATGTCCTTAGAGTCCAAGAACCAAAAACGTTATGAGCTGCAGCCCCGTATGACACTCTAGTAACTGAACTGAAACACTGTTTATTGGTTTATGCTGTATTTGCAGATATCATATGTCTAAATGGAATCAGATATGTGGTCTTAAATTTTCTTGCAGGTGCAAATAATCCAGCAAATAAATCATGATGGAGAGGTTAATCGGGCTCGATATATGCCTCAGAATCCATTTATTATTGCCACAAAGACTGTTAATGCTGAAGTTTTTGTGTTCGATTATAGCAAACATCCATCGAAGCCTCCATTGGATGGTGCGTGCAGTCCTGATTTGAGGCTGAGGGGCCACAGCACTGAAGGATATGGTTTATCGTGGAGTAAGTTCAAGCAGGGTCATTTACTCAGTGGTTCAGATGATGCTCAGATATGCCTGTGGGACATTAATGCGACTGCTAAGAACAAAACTCTTGAAGCTATGCAGATATTTAAGGTATGTCTCTACGGCTATGTGTGCAATTTGATACAGACGATTCTGTGTAGCTGTTGCTATTTTTAAAGTAAAGAAAAGGCTAAATTTGCACATATACCAGAGTAAGGCTATCTTTAAACATGATGGCAGTAACGTGTTGAGTTTGGATGCAATAAGATAGCATTTTATATGATTGCTGCTTCTCCGCATCTTTTATTTAAAATTTTACTGTTGTTTGAAATGGTTCCTGGATTAGGTTCATGAAGGTGTTGTGGAAGATGTGGCATGGCATTTGAGGCATGAATACTTATTTGGTTCTGTTGGTGATGATCAATACCTTCTCATATGGGATCTCCGGACTCCATCAGTTACCAAGCCTGTCCAATCTGTGGTTGCTCATCAGAGTGAGGTGAGTGATGTGAAATTGTGAATATTCTGTCATTGCTACAGATATTTGATGTTTATGCATTTAAGATTTAAATGTCAATCTTGGTACATTCAGGTCTGTTCTGTATAATGTTCTAACATTTAAATTGATATGTTTTGATTGCTGTAAATTGGTGCCTTTAGCTACTTTTTTCTATCCAAAGCAAAGTGTTTTTAGCAAGTTGATGAATACTGTATGTTGATAAAATTGAAAAGCTCTCGTGTATTATGTTCTAACATTCAAATTTATATGTTTTGATTGCTGTAAATTGGTGCCTTAAGCTAATTTTTTCCATCACTGATTCAAAGAGTTTTTAGCCAGTTGATGAATACTGTATTTTGGTAATTGAAAAGCCTGGTGAAAATCTGTAGATCTTTTGTGGAAACCTGGAAAGGACTGAGACAATGATGGCGATTCAGGAAGGCTAGGGTGGCAACTTTTACGTATAATATTTTGGTAATACTGAAAAGGAAAATTTTGTATTAGTGACATTTCGGCAATACTAGATAGCTTGGTCAATTTGTTACAATGGATTTTTTTTACTTTATTGCAGGGTGGTCGGATACCTAATAGAAACAAAAGCAAGCAATCATTGTTGAGATAGTTAAGATGTTTTTAGGTGTGAATCATCTTAGCAGGCAAAGTCCTGTGTGATTTTTTCACTTCTAGACTCTAGAGCTGACAAACTTTGTGTCGAGTAATATATCTGTTACAAGTTTGCAACATTTGTCAGGCTTTTAGTTTTCTTTATCTAATATTATAAGTAATGAACGGATTAGTTCTTTGTGATATTATAGCCTTGGAAATTTTGGACAATTTTAAAGTAGCTTGTTTATGTAATATTTTTTTCAGGTTAACTGTTTGGCTTTCAATCCCTTCAATGAATGGGTTGTTGCAACTGGATCTACTGACAAAACTGTTAAGCTGTTTGATCTACGCAAAATCAATACTGCACTCCACACCTTTGATTGCCATAAGTAAGGATCCTTCCCTGGACCTCATAAAGTTGGATGTCCAAAGTTATCTTTTGCTGTAATCAATCTATAGATCTGATATCAAGTTTTATTTTTGTGGTATTTCAGGGAGGAGGTTTTCCAAGTCGGTTGGAATCCAAAGAATGAAACTATCTTAGCTTCTTGTTGTCTTGGTAGGAGACTCATGGTTTGGGATCTTAGCAGGTATTCCTTAAAGAACCGTGTGTCATATTTTATCTTTGTTTTGTAGGGAGTGGCATTCTTCACTCCAACTTGTTCTATTTTAACAGAAATCAATATATTTCGAGTGCCTGTTCTGGCGAAAGCATTTAGGTTATGGCTCTAGAATAGTGGTTTAGTTGGGAAACCAGATATGAGAACTGTGATAGATACATCAGGAAAGTAAGAGTCAGTGGAGCCTAAAGCATCATAAAAAGCTTGTCCAAAGCTTGTCCTAAGCTTGTCCAAGCTTGGTGGTTATTCTTGGTCATAAGAATGAACCAAAGAGAGTAGCCAAACTAAGTATTAGTGTGCAGAAAACAAAAGCCTAGAGCTAATGAAGCCAATTGAGACCTCACATTAGAAGACAGATATATTTGGGTACACAGTAACAAATACACAAATGCTAATTCCACTTGAACATTTCATTGGATCTCACAATAGATGCTTCGGCAAAATGTTCGACACAAGCCTCAATAAATGTTTTTTGATACGGCAAAGAAACTCTGGAAATAAAATATAAAAATGACACTGGTAAAACCAGGGGTATGGTGGACTATCCTCGGAGTCGGAACTTAAAAACATTATATATGTATCTTGGTCAGTACTATTGCGCCGCTCCTCCCTTTCATCTTATGTTCCAGGTTTAGTTGCTATACTAGCTTTCATATGAAGATAACCAGGGTATATTTGTCTCTGATGTGCATCTCTTTTAATTTTTGGACTTAATTGATGTATTTGGAGATCTCTCTTTTCGTGCTTACTTTTGTCAATAAAGAAAGAATTTTGAACACAGGTTGGATATATGGTGCCCTACAAACTTTTTTTTGACCATTGTGTACTGTATATTATATTTGCATGAAAACAAATCTTAACTTAAATGTTATAACTTCGTTCTTTACAGAATTGATGAAGAGCAGACACTGGAGGATGCAGAAGACGGCCCCCCAGAGTTACTTTTTATTCATGGGGGTCACACCAGTAAAATATCTGATTTTTCGTGGAACCCGTGTGAAGATTGGGTTATTTCCAGCGTTGCTGAAGATAACATACTCCAGATTTGGCAGATGGCAGAGAACATTTACCATGACGAAGATGATTTGCCTGAAGAACCGGCAAAGCCTTAGTGTAATTTCCAATACTTAGCCAAATGTAGTCAGTAAAAGCTAGTTAGGGAAGGAGGCATGCAGCGCTTTGTTTATTTATGTTTTTGTGTGACTTTCTTCTTTTCTTCCCTTTTCACCATTGCATTTGAGGATTTGTGCGTTGTTTACTGAGTCAGATGAGTAATGTATTTGACCCATGCTTAGTAATTATATGCAGTACTTCGGCGTGGAAGTAATTTTCGAATGAAGCTTTGTACTATTTTTTTGTCATAAGATTAAAGTACTTACCTATTTTGAATAAGCACATTTTTAATCCATTTCCGTCTATTTGTTGAAGAAGACTGAGCTAGTCCTAAAGCCGAAAGACGAAGGTAGCAACGCCAAATGAGCAAGGATTGTTTGTCACACGACTTATCCATTTAACTGGCTAGCCTTGCGAACGTTTTCCTTTGGTTGCTATCCCCCGCTCTTGAAGGATTGTATCTGGCGGAATCAGCTTGAAAGGTTTTTGTTGTTCTTGGCTGTTTCAATCGTTCTTTTTTGGTCGAGCGAGCAATCTAGTGCTTCTAGCATTGCACCAAATAGGTGTTTGGGTATATAGTCGTATTTCAGCATTGATTAATTACAGGTGATTAGTTAAAGAAGAACGCCCAGTTGTATTGGTAGTGGGCCACTATGCCCTCTCTCAATCCATGTTCTAGTTAGTTGTCTGCCTGCCGATAATTCTCTAAAACGTGTGCAGGCAATATCTATGCAGGCTTGTGCCTTTTCAACAAGGCCGAATAACAAGGACACTAACAAGAATACAGAAATATGGCATAGATAATTCCAACAGCCACACTGCAATAGAATTAAAGAAGCTAATATTCTCTTTTGAAAAGCATATACAATACCATAAGGGAAAAATTAGTTTTCAGATTTTGGTCGAAGCTCCTATCATTAATGTATTAATAAATTATGTCAGTTACATAATTTTTTTAAAACAAAAATTAGTAATTGATTTGGGGTTTTAATACTCACACCCTTATTAAACTCCTAATTAATTTTCAATTCAAAATATTTCCAAAATAATAAAAAAATTAGAATAAGTTTGTACTCATTAATTTTTTTTATAAAAAAGATTTTTAATTTTTTAATCTTAAATGTACCCATTCATATAATTTTTCAATTTTTTCTAATCTTAAATGTACCCGTTCTTAAATCTACCAATTTGCTATATGTAAAATGTGCCCCTTTTTTTATATATAAAATGTACCCTTTTTTTATATATAAAATCCATTCATTTTTTTCTAATCAATTTTTTAAACTTATATGGGTACATTCTATTTCATTGATTTAAGAATGTATCAATGTCAAGTTTAATGAAAGAAATTTAATAATGTCATTAGACCTAATATCTTTTTTCCTTTTCTTTTTCTTTTTTATTTTGAAAAAAGTATCCATGTTTTGGTGCAATAATTTTTAGGGAATTTTAACGAAAATCTCCTTGTACTGTTCATGTCACATCCCAGACCAGACTCCACCGTAGTACTATATTGTCCGCTTTGGACTTACCATTCCCTCACGGTTTTGTTCTTGGAAACTCACGAGCAATTTCCCAATGGATCACTCATCCTAGGAATGCTCTCGC
>JAOTRO020000035.1:1392358-1409425 GCA_028566515.2 Pyracantha coccinea | reverse complement strand
TGCTTAGTTGTTTCGATGTCAGTCAACTTCTTGCATGCCACCCTTGATTACTTTCCTAATTAACATGGTCCGCAAACATATGAGTCAGAAACAGAAAGAGGTGGCAACCCTCTGACAACCTCATGTTTGGACAACTTTTTAAGGTCTTTGAAGTTCACATGCTCAAGTCTCTTATGCCACAGAACACTAGCATCATCAATGACTTTGTGGCACTTGGAGTATTTAGCAACTTTAGAAACATCAAGAATGTAGCAATTGTCTCCAGATCTCAGGAGTACAAGCAAGTTTTTTTCGTGTTCATCTACAATATGACACCTTCTTTTTGAGAATCACACTTCATTAACCATATCATCACATAACTAGCTAATGCTCATGAGATTTGACTTCAACCCATCAACATAGCTAACATTTTCAAGCTTAGGCAATCCAGGGATTTTGACATCACTTTTTCCTATGATATGAGACCTATCGCCACCACTAAACACAAATCCATCGTCAACAAAAAAGGCAAGAGATGAGAAAGCCTCCTTATCTCTAATCATGTGACGAGAGCATCCACTGTCAAGATACCACACATTTGGTTTGGTAGCAAATAGAGCATTTAGAACAACAAGGCATCTGTTTGAGTCCTTCTGCACCCACTTCGAACTTTGCTTAAAATTTCTAGATAAAGAAGAATGAACGAGCTGAGCAATTCTGTTGACTTCAATGACCAGACGATCCACCTGATCCTTTAGCAAATTGGTATTTCCAAAGTACAATTTTCTACATTTTGAACAAATGTGCCCAACAGTGATGACACGTAGGAATAGATCTTGTCTTTGGACTTGGTTTGACATTCTGAGATACAGGTCTAAATTCTCTGACAAATTTTGTTTTGGTAGGGATAAAACCTTGAACCACTTTCTACATAACCAAGACCACTTTTGTCACTGTGTAGTTTCCCAATACTCAACATCTTGTCAAATTTTCAACCCCAATAATGAGACGAATAACTTTAGCATTTGCCTCATTCAGTTCAAGTAGCTGTTTTTTGTTGGCCTCATGATACGTCGCATTATTTGCCTTCAATGCATGAATTTGATTCATCAAGTTATCTTGAGATTCTACCAAGTTTTGAACCTGAGATTCAAGAGTAGTAATAACATCATCATTTTCAACTTTGTCATTGCAATTAGAAGTCTTCTTATTTAGCTCCTCACATGAACATCAAGATAACCAATTTTTTCATCCAGTTCAGTTCTGACTAAACGAAGAAACTTGTTTTCTTTCTGTAACTCGACAACCTTCTTAGTTAGCTCAATTTTCTCCACTTTTGCAGTACAAGTCTCATCAAAGAGAGAAACATACTTGATGCATAATTCATCATAAGACATCTTCTCATTGCCATTCTGAACAGGATCTTCATCACTCAGAGACAATTCCTCAATTGGAGCAATAAAAGCAACAACCTTTTCTTCATTATCTGATGACTTATCAAAATTCATAGAACCTTGTTCATTGTTATCATTCCAAGCAACCATCATTGCCTTTTTACCGTTTTGACCAAAAAGTTTAGTGTTAGCACAATCAACAGCACGGTGTCCACTTCCACCACATGCAAAGCACGAACCAGATACCTTCAATAAACCTTTGTCATTTTTTTCTATCAAACCCTTTATTCTTCACTCTAGAGGATTGTTTCTCCTGACTATTTGTTGACTCAGCAAACCATTTTGAATCATTTCCTCTATTTCTGAGAATCTTTCTGAATTGCTTTACAAATAAGGCAAGATCATTGTCTGAGGCATGTCTACACACATCACCACCAACCTCACAGTTTTCAACACCTTGAAGGGCTACTTCTTTTCTCTTCTTGGAGTCACTTTCATCCATGTCAAGCTTCATCTCATAGTTAATGAGTCTCCCAACCAATTTTCCAATCTTGATCTCATTTAGGTCATGAAACTCTTGAATGACAGCCTTTTTAGCATGAAATCTCTTGAGCAAGCATCTCAAAATCTTTTGAACCACAGTTGTTTCATCAATAAGCTTCCCCAAACCCAAGGCTTCATTTGTTAACATTTCAACTTTCTCAAAGAAAACTGAGAAAGTCTCAGGCATTCTCAAATCCTCAAATTTCAAAAGAGTCATTTGGAGCTTTAAATCTCTCATTTGTTATCACCCTCATGAAGAATTCAGAGTTTGTCCCAAGCTTGCTTGGCCGTTGTGCAATATCAAACATGAGCATATTGATTAGACGAAATGGCATAAACAATAGCATTTTTTGCTTTCCTGTTAGCCATAGCCGAAGCAATTTCTCCTGGAGTCCATTCATCTTTTGGTTTAAGCAAAGACTTTCCATCGACTAGCCTCGATGGAGCCATCCACTAGAGTGAGATAATAAACAACTATAAGATCTTGAGCTTCAAGGAATATCTAAATCTTCTCGTTCCAAGCAGCATAATTTGTACCATCAAAGAATAGAGGTGTATTGCATGAGCTACCAACATGATCACGATCCATAGTGAGATTTCACCCAATACCAGCAAATCCCAAAGATCACTCTATGTACATCTGGAGCAAGGTTCTGATACCAATTGAAATTGGTACCAGGTGGAATAACCTGTTTATAAAAATTATAATCCGCTGGACTGACTAGTGAAGCCCACTAGTCAACTAAGATAGATTTGTTAGTCAATAAATGTAAGATTCAAATACCAATTTTAGTTTCCAAAAACTATTATAATCAACAAGGCTGTAGTTCGTTGTACATTATCAATTTGTCAAGTGAGCATAGCAGTAAACACATACCAATTAGATGTTCAACAAATATATGTACCATGTTAGTGTGTGTGGGATGTGTGACACAATAAGCATAACTTGAACTCAATAAACGTAACTTGAACACAAGATATTTTTGGCCGGAAAAACCCACCTCTGGGTTAAAAAACCAGGGACTCTCCACTGAGTCCAATCCACTAGTGTAAACAAAGATTCATACAAGATCACACAAGCTCAATTCATAGATCCCTATCTACGGAGTAGCTTTACCTTTGTGCAACTTTGCCTTATACAAGATGGACTCATTCGGTCTTCACGAAGTGGCAGCTCCTCCTGAGCTCATCACCTTGTGGCATCAAGATCAACATGATCAATGATGTGATATGATTTTATGATATGCACATGAAATCTGGATTCAAATGACTAGTCAGATTCTCTAGTCAAATTGTTGAAGGAAGAATCTAACTTGAATTCAAAAGCTTGGTCTAAAAACAAATTTGAAGCTTAAAATTAGGCCAAGACATAAATGCAAAACCTTAAAAGAATGCAACCCTAATAGACAATGATTAGGTGTTTAGTGCAGGAGAAAGGTTTGGCAGTTAGGGTTCATAAATGGAGAAGATACAAGCTTCAAGCCTTTAAAGCACTCTCACTCTAAAACTAACTTCTAAAACCCCAAGAACAATCTGAAACCATAGAAGTAAATATACCTAAGGAAATATGATTTTCCATCAACCAACTTGTCCCAAGGACACTTGTCGGCTGCAAAAGAGATCTAGGTAGATCAATGGCCAAAAACTGACTACCATCAGAAAGGTGTTAGTCAGCCCATGTGCTGTCTTAATCTGTGTGCCTAGACAGCTGAAAGTTAGCACGCAAAACTGACTAGACAATCAAACTAGACAGAATGCAACACAAAAAGAGATATGAAATACACATGCATGAACAAACCTTTAAGTTGAAATGTGCCACTTCTTAAACATTTACTCTAGCAGCAACAACTCATAATCTGAGTATATTCTAAAACTAGATTGAGCATGTGTGATGGTTCAAATACAATATTTGACAAGGAAAGCAAAAAATTTAAGACTAGACTTCACAGTAAGTCCTTGAACTTATGTCTTGTGCATCTTTGGTTTTTATGTGCTTGTTTGAATGGGAGTTTAGTTGGTTCTAAGGGTTTCTTTAGAGATGGAATTAAAGAGTGATGGGATTAAAGATAGAAGGGATGCTATAGTTCTTTGTTTTAATACAAGGGTTTTATTTATTATTTTTTGTTTTGTTGTAATGATACGATTGTAAATCAAGGGAATACCTTGTTTATATAATAACATTAACACCAATTTTAAGCATTTAACTGTTTCCAATTATTTTTATGCCTATTGTGATTCAATTTATAATTTATTTATCTTTCATAGTAGAAAAAAAAATAAAAAACACAAAAGAAAAAATTCAAATAAAATAGATCCATTACATGGCTACATGGCTCCTAATCAATGTTGTGTGGGTCCCTCATCTGCCATATCAATAAACTAACAGAAAATTTAACGAATTTGGATGACAAGGGTTAAATGATGTGCGGTAGTTAATTATAGGGACCATTTGTGATAAAACCCTGTATATATATTGATAATCAAACTTCATTAAAGAGATGAACCACGAATAAAACCAGTACCGATACAATCAAAGATTAAGGCAGGAAAAGCAAATTAGGGAGTTACGTATTCCCAAATGTGATTCGACACAATACGTAACCCATACTTGGCAAAAACATCCACCACAAAGTTTGCTTCCCCAAAACTATGGTTCTACTTGATAATAATGAACTTCTTGGCTAGTCTTCTGATTTTCTTGACCACATGGACAAGGCTCAATGGAACAGCCCAGTAATCAAGGACTGCCTGAATCACCAATTTGGAGTACCATTCCACTTGTAAATTAGGGAAACTTTTTTTATAAGCAAAAGCCAAAGCTTCCCTCAAAGACTTAGCCTCTACCTCAAAAATAGTAGCCCCATCCATTTTGATAGAGCTTGCACCCAAAATTTATCCTTATCATTTGTCACAACAAAACATGTTGCTGCCTTTTGATGACACACTGACCTATCAAAATATTTGTTCCTTGATCCAAACCTTATATATAATATCAACAATTTTATAGAAAATGATGAAAATACATGTTTCAAGTAACTTAACATAACATGACTTGGATGAAGTTGGCTGACTCTAAAAAAAGTGAGACACAAATTTGAGCTTTAAGGGGGCGTTTGTTTGCCCTCACTAAACTTTATTGGATTGAACTTAATTGGGATTGCTAGGCTGTGTTTGGTGCGAATAAGGACTAACGTTAATGAGACTAAGTCGAACTCGCCCCGACTAAGTCCTTTGCCAGTTAGTCTTAGCGAGTCCCCTCGAAATGTATGGGATTTTTAATCCCTCCTCCAAAACTGCTTCACTTGCACACTACTTCGTTTGCAAGTATTCTTCTCTGCAACTCTGTTTGCTTACCCCCAGATATGAAATCCAACCCCACCCACTGCCTAAATCTTAAAATTCAACAAGCAACATTAAAAAAAAATGCAAAACAATAACAATAACATGAGAAGCCAATCTGCAAGCATGCTTCCTTTTTCCCATAAATTAGATGGCTATCTTATTCTGGAATTGTAGACAGAGAAGCTGACACATGTATTAGAAGAAGGAGAAAGATTGGACAATTTTTGGGAGAAAAGAGGTGAGGAAGGTGGAGATGCTTAATAGCGGAAAGAATGTGAAGATGATGAGCTTGTTTTGAAAGATCTGCCATGACCTTGTTTTGAACGACTGCATTTTGTAGGAAAGAGGAAGGAAATGAGAGAATGGGACGGAGTCAGAGGGAAAATGACACGCCTCAATCCCGGTATCCTCCAAATCACCAGGATGGGCACGTGCTGGCCAATCCCGGTATCCTCCAAATCACCAGGATGGGCACGTGCTGGCCAACATCCGAGGGTGACTAAAGCCATTCTAACATGCTTATGCTAAGAACATGTAATAGCTGCATGCAATTTGTGTCGAAAATAAAGAAACGTAAATAAAATATGTAACATTAAATATTAAAAATATGAAAATGCATGAACATGTTCAGAGCTTACAACTAATTAAGATTATAAGCGGAAGGAATATTATATAAAAGTGGGATTACAAAGAAAGGGGTCCAACACCTAGAGGAGGACTCGAAGTTACTATTACGGGAATGCCTCAACGCCAAGATCGTATGCCTATTTCTAAGTTCTGAAAGGGGCGCAAAATAAAAGGCGAGTGGACCAAGTTTAATATAAATAATAACTAAAACCAACTTCTCTTCAAACGTACTAACTCATAGCATGATATGTAATAGGATTTTCGAAAACCCTAACATGCCATGAAAACCTTCATAAAACATATATTGTATATAATGTGCTCATTAGTGGTATCATAGTCCCCCGAAGGCATATATCCATCACCCGAAAGTGAATATGTATGACATTGGGTTACGCCAGTGATGAAGATATGGTCCATCACTCGAAGGTGAAGTTGTACGACTCTGGGTTGCGCTAGTGAAGAAATATGACACTGGGTTACGCCAATGAAGAAAATATGGTCCATCACTCGAAGATGAAGCTGTACGACTCTGGATTACGCCAGAGAAGAAACACATAGCACACCAACACTAGCCTTGACTAGTGAAGCTAGGAGTATAATCATCAAGTACCACAAATCTCAAAGCGCGCAAACTATGTCATATGGCCATAGACAGGTACGTACTCGCGTTATGTGTATGTATCATGTGATTACCAACTAAATAAGCACAGAAAGCCATGAACATATTCTTTCCAAATTATTTCATCGGAGCTCAATAGCTCAAACATCATGTCATAAATCCATATAAGAATTCTAGCTCAAATCATCATTATAAACCATGTTCATAAATATTTCAGTAAACATAAGTTCAATAAAGCATGATATTTCATAAAAGTGTAAATTCGATAACTCATAAACGTTTCATAAATCATGCTTTTCATGTATGCATTTATAGTAATAAAATCATGCATTTTAGAAAGGGTCCACTCACAAATATTCTATCACCGAAGAGCCGTTTACACTAGGGATGAGGGATCGCCACTAACAAACACACCTAAGCACTAAAAAGGACCAATTAGTAAGACCTTACTAAAATGATTGAATTTAGGAAAACGAAGCGTGGATTTGGAATCAAAGCGTCGAAATACCTTAAGAAAGGTCCTGGGCAAATTTCGTAAAAGTCAACAAAAAGTCAACGCAGGAATATTCCAACTAGATCTGGGTCTGGTCAATGGGTCAACGGGTCAGGTCAATGGGACAACAGGTCGGGTCAACCCGGTTTCCAGAAAACCCACCGGAAACTGGAAATTTTGCTGGAAAACTGGGAAATTTTCAAAGCTTTCGTAACTTCGTCGTTTTTGTAACCAAATTCAACCGATAATATATCAAAACAAAGCTAGAGAAGCGCAAGACAAGATTATACCTATTTGGAAGCCAAATAGTGGCTGGAGATGGCCTGAATCTCGCCTGAAAGTCACGAAGGTCGTCAAAAACTAGGGAAAGTTCAAATTGATATAACTTATTCAATGCTCAATGAAATCGAGTGATTCAAAAACAAAAATCATACTTATCAACGGGATGAAGAGAATGATACCTTTCTCGAAGGCTAACTCATCGTGGTTTGGTCGAAAAATAGCCTGCAAACTCGCGGACTTCGTTGAAAAAACTGAGAAATGGCTTCCTAAGTTATTCATGTGTCAAACATCACCAAGGCTCTTAAAACTACACTAGTCGTACTCCAAAACATGATCTAAGAAGTTCTAGATAGTTTTCGAGGCATACCTTCGTTGGGAACAACAAAAACTCGCCTCGAGAAACCTTGAACAATGGCGGTGCCACTGTGCAGCGAGAAAGAGGGAATGAGGGACCTTGGCCTGGTTTGGGTTCGTGATGTGAAGGTTTTGAGGGTGGTGGTGTTCGCCGGAGTGCGAGCCAATGATGGTAGAGGTGTTGTTGTTGTTGTTGTTATGTGTTGGCTGTGCTCTCTGAGAGGGAGAAAGTTACAAAGAGAGATGAGGGAGTTAAGAGAGAAAAAAGAGTTTAAGAGAAAAAGCTAAGGGAGAAAAAGAGTCACGGGCGAGAGTGGATCCGGGGAACAAGGAAACATATATGGGCCGTAATGGCTCACAAAATAAGACCACTAAAGACGAATTGTAAAATATCTCCCGAAACATGAAATTATTGAATTACCCTCGACGTATCGAAATTCATAAAATCTTCGTAATAGCTCCGAATTTAGTTCTGCCTGCGTTCCTGCGTTTGTAACAGCAAGTACTACACGAATACGCCAAGAGAATGGGTCAACTAATTCTTTTGGAAATAAAATACAGTAAAATTAGGGACGGGTCCTAACAAAAAAAAGAAGAAAAGGTTTCAATTAATATTATTAGATAAAATAATAAAATATTATTAGATATGTGCTAAATAATATACAATATTATAGTTTGTTTATATCTTGCTTTTTAGTCCGACACCATATCAAACACTTCGCTTAGTTAATCTAAGTTAATCTATTCTAAACCAGTCCAGCTTAGTCCATCAAACTAGTCTAGTCCAAAATAATCAGCACAACAAACGTACCCTAAGAAGTTATGTAACGTTTTTTCAGCTCTAGAAGACAAAGTGAGTCCTGTTTAGTATGGAAATGAAATAATTTCAGCCAAACAAATTGGGCTTATTATATTTGTCAGTCCAAAATGGGAAATGAAGTCCAAAAAGACCAACGCGCTTCATGATCCTCAAACATTGGCCCATCCATTCTTCTTCCTCTCTCTCCCCGTCAACAAACGCACTCTCGTCAGGTCCTCTCCCTCCACAGACAAAACGAACCCAGAATTCCACTCTCACACTCCCTGCAATCCACCTGCAAATCCTGAATTGCAGAAAACAATGAGTGAATTTCTGGACCTCGAATCCCAAGACGGGGTTCGAATGCCATGGAACGTAATCCCAGGCACGAAGCAAGAGTCCACCAACAGCGTAGTCCCAGTCTCTGCCATCTACACTCCGATCAAGCCATTCCCCTCCATGCCCGTCCTCCCCTACGCTGCCCTCCGCTGCCGTACCTGCCGCTCCGTCCTCAACCCATTCTCCACCGTCGATTACGCCGCCAAGATCTGGATCTGCCCTTTCTGCTTCACCCGCAACCACTTCCCTCCCCACTACGCCTCCATCTCTGACGAGAACCTCCCGGCCGAGCTCTTCCCCCAGTACACCACCATCGAATACGACTCGTCGCTCGAGAAACCCACCTCGCCTCCGGTCTTCATTTTCGTTGTCGACACCTGCATGATCGAGGAGGAGCTGTCATTCCTCAAGTCCGCTCTGTCTCAGGCTCTGGGTCTCCTGCCGGACTACTCTCTCGTGGGGCTCATCACTTTCGGGACCTTCGTTCATGTCCACGAATTGGGTTTCTCCGGTGTCCCCAAAACTTACATTTTCAAAGGATCCAAGGACGTCAACAAGGAGCAGTTGCTTGAACAGATGAGTTTCTTTCTCAAGAAGCCCAAACCGGCTACTGGGGTCATTGCTGGGCACCGGGACGGGTTGGGCACCGAGAGCATTGCCAGATTTTTGCTGCCCGCTTCGGATTGTGAGTTTGCACTTAATTCGGTGTTGGAGGAGTTGCAGAAGGACCCTTGGCCAGTGCCCACAGATCAGAGGGCCACCCGATGCACCAGCACTGCCCTTAGCGTTGCGGCCAGCTTGTTGGGAGCTTGCGTGCCCGGTTCTGGGGCTCGGATTATGGCATTTATTGGCGGGCCTTCCACAGAAGGCCTGGGTGCTGTAAGGATTCTTAACTATTTATTTTTTGTTGGCACCGAAACTTAAGATAATAGAGTCTCCTTGTTGATACTAATATGTTTTTTGCTACAAAGATCACTGTTAACAAGAATTGATAAGTTTACCAAAACTTAGAAGATAGAGATTTTATCCCTGGTCGGTAGTTGGTTGGAAGGTTATGGTCGATTTTATATGGTTTGCTTCCTAAGGAACTTCTTTGGCAGCGGTACTGCTACTTGGGATCACTAGAATTCATTATAAGGGACCTATTTTACCTAAATTGTTTCTCTGTCTTCTTTTCTTGCTTTTTGGTCCTTCGGTGTTGTTACTTTTTTACTGCTTTCCTTAAAGGGGTCATTGCGATTAAGAGATTAGAGAATGAAAAGACAAACACAACGGGCTAATGCAAATGCTTAGTTATTGAACATTGGCAGTTTATAATTCCTTTTTGGCTATATGTGTTTTCTGACATTTTGGCTTATGCAAATGGTTGTTTTTCTCAATGTACGTTCAAATGCTTAGGATTGGATGGAAAATTGTAAAGCTTTTTAAGTAATATGTGTGTAATATCGCATTTTGGCTTGTGTAATTGGCCGGTTTGCTCAACATACATGGCCAATGAAAGTGGGCCTAAGGGTGTCCTTATCTTTTTCACATTTAGCCCTGTGAACGTTCTGTGCTTGACTACAAGTGGAACTACCTTGACTTGCGTTTTCCAACTGCTCACCCCTCGCCCCTTCCCTTTCTTTCATGGATATGGTCTAAAAGTACCATGTTATTGTTAAACCTATGGCCAGTATGCCACTACCATAACTGTTGACAATCTATTCATGTATGGGATGCCTCTTCTATATGCTTTGTTTTCAAAGTTTCTTGATTTTCAATTATTTTCTTCCAAATTTTAATTTAAATGGTTGAGATGCTAATTATTAGGTAGTTTAACCATGTAGTGCTTGATGTTTCTTTTGCCATAGTATGGTGGCAATTATAGTTTACCTTTTTAATTACTAATTTGTTACACTGACTTTTCTACTTGTGATCTTTTGTAGATTGTGTTGAAAAACCTATCTGAACCCATTCGTTCTCACAAGGACCTAGATAAAGATTCTGCCACACACTTCCATAAAGCCGTGAAGTTCTATGAGGGACTATCAAAGCAGCTTGTAAACCAAGGACATGTTCTTGATCTTTTTGCTTGTGCCCTTGACCAGGTGATTTTCAAGTTTGTCTCTACTTTTTTTGGAGCGATGATTATCCAAGTACTTTGTTTCTTTTCCTTCATCTTGAATCAGTCCATACATTTCTGTATTTTTATGTATTCATACCAATTCTTAAAAAGAAGAATTGCGTGAAAAGCCCCAAGGATTCAAGTTTCCAACATATTCTATATCGTTTAACAACTTGTAATGAACTACTTTAATAAAAGAAGAGTACGATTAAAGCTTGCTAACCTCAAAGTCTTTCAAATTCTACAAAATGAAAATTTGAACTTATTGGATAAGAGAAGAAGCATACATTTTCCATTGATATGTTATGAGAGTTAGATAACCTGTAAAGATGTGGATAGGATGCATAGAAAAGAGGCTTTCCTACCACCAGTCTCACTAATCTTCTACACTCCCCATCATTGCTCGAAGATAATGGAGAGGGGAAAGGTACCCTTTGAAATATGTTTCCAATGTCCTTGACTCGACCCTTTAACCATAATATTAGAGTTCCACTAAGTAGATATTGTCTTTTAAGAAAACTATCCCAAAGAGAATTCTTTTAATAGGAATCTCCACTACCACTTACGAAAGATGGCAACATTTCATTTGTCCAAGTTGTCTATCTTCCAACTACCCTATCTCAGGAACAAGATAGAACCTCCAATGTTACTAAATGTTGTTCTTTTTAATCTTTGCCAACTATAGTCATCTTTGGGGTTCAGACATTTGATTTGCCTGTTATAAATCTTTATTGCAATACAATAATATGTAAAAGAAAATGTTTAACATGCGTAGGACATCTATTTATGTTACTTTTTCTTTCCGGAGGGGGTAGGTAATATGTTTTTGTTAATTGATATGGAGGGTAAGGATTCTAAATGTTGGAGACTAGTCCTAATCCCAAAAGAATTGCTGTTAAACAATTTATTAAGCGTCTTGAGCTTATACACTTGGGTTCCACAGATTAAATTGAAGGTGTCTTATTTGTTGGCGTTTTATGTTCATTTAAAATTATTTCTTGTTTCTTTTGCATGCTGTTTCCCCTTTCAGGTGGGGATCGCAGAACTTAAAATTGCAGTTGAAAGAACTGGAGGACTAGTTGTACTTGCTGAAAGTTTTGGCCATTCGGTGTTTAAGGACTCACTCAGACGTGTTTTTAAGTCGGGTGATTATGAGCTTGGTTTATCATCAAAGTACGGTTTCCTTGGTCAATCTCAAAATGGGAAATTGCTGCTGTTTATTTTCAAATTTCATCATGAACTTTTCCCAGTAGATTTAGAAAACTTGCGCTTCTTGCTTGTAAACTTTGGGAATGTCGTTTGTGTTTATGTTATACTTTGGCTTTCTCGACATGTATATGTTATGTTTTTTATTTGTGAAAATTGAAGACATACTCGTCTCTTTTGTGAGTCTTTTAGGAAGTAAGTTTCATTCACTGGAAAAAAAAGAAGAAAAAAGAGAAAAAAGAGTTTTTGACGAAAGAACAAAACCTGAGGTGTAGTTCAAAGGTCACCGTGATACTAAAGGTGCACATATTAGAACTTTCACAACCCCAATTGGGGCCTTCGTATTCCCAAAACATTTTTTGCAGTTGCGAAGCAAACTTATCTGTGATATTTTTTTCTTATTGAAGTTTTTTTGTGGTTTCTTTGTACCTATGCTTTCTTAGAATGTAATATATGATGCTGTGTATATGCCTTGCAACATGATGTCTTCTTTTTCTGTACATCTTGCACAGCTGTTAAATATATCCTCACCCGTTTGTTTTACTATTAATAAATTGCTTATATATCAGTGGAATGGTACAGATACTATTTTGTCAGGTACTTTCTAGTCTAGTGTGGTGACTTTGTTGTTGAGCATAGTTTCAGATCAATACTTTAGGAATATAAGATTTGCTTTTGCAGTTTAGTTTTTTCTTTTATTTGTGACAAGGTTAAATGTTTTTATTGTTCTAAAGAAAATGAATTAGTTTTAGTTATGACAAATTTGTTGATAACGTGGGATTAACTCCAGTAATTTTTCATATAATTTGCTCCTTAAAAGAGTGGCTTATATTGTGCCGAGCTGCAGTGGACATAACACTGAACATAATTTTCATCGTTTCTATGTTATGTAGATGTTTAAATTTGTGACAAATCTTTACTGGCATTCTGATTTTTTATCTTTGATGCAGTGGTATATTTGAGATAAACTGCTCAAAAGATGTCAAAGTTCAGGGCATTATTGGTCCTTGTGCATCTCTTGAGAAGGTATAATCAACAGTATTTAAACAGATCTCTTTTTTTGGCTGGTCATGTTCTTAAACCTTATACTGGTGACCTTGTGCAGAAAGGTCCTTTGTGCTCGGACACGGTTGTTGGTCAGGGGAGCACTAGTGCATGGAAGATGTGTGGCCTTGACAAAGCGACATCTTTATGTTTAATATTTGAAATTGTTAAGAAGGAAATCCCAGACGCTGCTGTTCAACCGACTAGCAATCAGTTTTACTTCCAGTTTCTTACTTAGTATGAACTCCTTGCTTACAGACTTTGAGCTATTATTTTTGTTTGTGCCTAGTATAGAGGGAAATATGTTTACTGATTGTAGATATTTTGCTACAGTTATCAGCATAGTAGTGGTCAAATGAGACTCCGTGTTACGACCCTATCAAGAAGATGGGTTGCTGGACCTGGAAGCCTTCAGGCAAGTTTTATGTACTCCCTGTCCTCAATATATGATGCATTATCTTTTTTTCTTGCAAAGAAAAATATTAAATAATGTATCTGATATAATGAAGGTACTTCACAACCACTTGCAAATTGCAATGTTCAAGTATATTCTATTTGAATTTGATATCCATATTTCTTTGATGAGTAAAACCTTTGATTCAAAAGAGACTATGGGGTTGGACTTATGGGCGTTTTGCTGCTTGTCATAATTTAGAGGAAATTCTTCTTTCATTGTTAAACTGCTTCTAAAACAATACATGCAACTCTCTCTCTCTCCTTTTAGTTTCATGACTTTAGTTTTTTACTTTTCATTTATTATGAGGGGAAGATAATAGGTTGTTATAGATTTGGAATAGTATTGATGCCATGGGGGATTACATACTAGTTATTGCAACTTCATGAATTTGGTTTTACTTCCTCAAGTTTTCTTTTAAATTGTGTTTTGAAGCTACTGGTTTATACAATAGGAGTTGATTGCTGGATTTGACCAAGAAGCAGCTGCTAGTTATTGCAGCTTCATGAATTTGGTTTTACTTCCTCAAGTATCATTTTCTTTTCTTTTAAATTGTATTTTGAAGCTACCGGTTTATACAATAGGAGTTGATTGCTGGATTTGACCAAGAAGCAGCTGCTGTGGTCATGGCACGCCTAGTTTCTTTCAAAATGGAAACTGAGGTAATCTTTATTATTACATGGTTCTATACACTTGTCTCAGGTGTTGAAACCCAAATTTCTTGATAACAAATCTTATTAGATTGTCTTTTGTAAATTTCCTAATTGGAATTGGTGATATTGACCCCCAAAAAAATTTGAATTGCCGCTTCCATTTTCCCATCTCCCCTTTATCTGTCTCTCACATATATATGCTCACTGACAGACACTCCAACAAACAAAACAAGGGTAAAACCGAATATGCGCAAGTACTAATGTTAGAGAAAGAAGAAATTTGAACATGATTCATGGGTAATGGAGGTTATTGAGTGTTGAAGAACAAAATTCTTGTCTGTTCTCGCTCTGGAACCTGAAAGCCTCCTAGGCATATTTCTTTGAACTTATACAGGGCTGAGAAATGTTTATGCAAGAAAATTTATTTCCTTTTGGGATAAAGTTCCTATAAGTTGTTTTGCAAGTCTGCCGTCATCCTGGGGAGGTTGAAACTACAGATGGAGTTCCAAATCCCATAAAGAATACATCAATTCATCACTTTATTCTTCTTTGAATGAGTTTCTTTAGTTTTAAGATAATTCATCACAGGACATTTAAATGAAGCTTTCATTTATCTCTGTTATTTATTAATCAATAGATAATATTAGATATTGAAGTTTCAAAAAGCGTAATTTATTAAAGCCTATATGATATGCTGCGTGTACATGTGCATGACACGCAAAGGAAATGAAACAGCGATCACTCATGCTGACAAGGTCTAGATTTAGAGATTGGGATGCTGACTATCAGAAAAAACAACAATGAACCATAGACATTTTCACTCTTAGTTTCAGTATCATTTTTGTTTTTAAACCAATGGCTGTAGCTGAATGGCAAAATGTTGTGTCAATGTGAAGACCAAAAACATACAGTGGAAGATGTAACAAATAATGGAATTTTTAGCTGATCACTTTGTAGTCCTAATTGTAGTGGATTATTGTGCTGATGACTTGTGGTGATGTCAAATTTCTGTGTGAAGTTAATATAGACAATTGCTATACATCTATTATCGGCACATCACTCTGAAGAATCATTCTCATATAAAGAATACTCTATATAAGAAAACTAAAAGAAAGCATACATCACATGTTAATTTTCCTTATGTAATCTTTTCCATTTGAGCTTTTGATTAGTTGTTCTCCAAACTCTAGTGCGACATGGCAATGGAAATGAATAGAGACATCCATCAGTGCCCAATACGACCATGCTATTTTTTTTTTATAACATGTGTGTGTATTATTATTTTGTAAAATATGACTGATTGCTTCACTAATCTTATTCAGGCAGAGTTTGACCCTATAAGATGGTTGGATAAATCATTGATACACATGTGTTCTCGGTTTGGAGATTACCAAAAGGACAGTCCCTCTTCTTTCAGTTTATCTCCACGGTTTTCAATCTTCCCTCAATTTATGTTTCATTTACGACGTTCTCAATTTGTGCAGGTATATACCTTTATGTGTATGTCACATTACTTGTAATTTCAGCATTGTTCTTATTGTTGTTATCTATTGTATGGATATTGTGATTAACGTCAATTGAACTTGTGTTGCAGGTTTTTAACAACAGCCCAGATGAAACAGCATACTTCAGAATGATCCTCAACCGAGAAAATGTTACCAACTCAGTTGTGATGATTCAGCCTTCGTTGATTTCATATTCATTTCATTCAGGCCCAGAACCAGCACTTCTTGACGTCGCTGCCATTGCAGCAGATAGGATTCTGCTTTTAGACGCCTACTTTACTGTTGTTATTTTTCATGGTTCAACCATTGCTCAATGGCGGAAAGCTGGATATCAAGATCTGCCAGAACATCAGGTAATGTTTTGCCGTCTTCAAGTTAAAGTTGATCTGAACAGCTTGTCTTTGCCTTGCATCTATGTTTCAAGTCTAAAAAAGTGAATCTAAAAGATCATTTCCTTCACGACTAAGTTCACCTTTACCGTGATATAAAATATAATGAAGGCCGCATCTAGACATCCAGCAGATCAAACATTAGATGCATTATCCTCTTTGCATGATTCCTGATTAATTTTATATAAAGAATTATACTGGATGAAAACAGAGTAAAACATTGCAACTTGTTACTAAAGCCACTCCCTTGGGTTAGAGATGACCCTGCCTTGAGATAGTAGACTGATCTGTATATGTGTAAGTATTAGCACTAAAAGCTCTTGATTATTTATGGTATAATGTGGAATTTTCCATCTGTTTTGCTTTGGAACAATTTTTTTAACTGCCTTTGACTTATGACTACTTAATTGTGCAAAGTAATACTATAATTTGTTACGTCTTTTTCTGCGGTAAAATCGAAAATTCCATGATCAACTATCAAGTTTTGGTGCTTATCATGGACAATCGGACCTACTCATCTACCCCACAGAGTCTCATAAGTAACTCATATTTGCATAGGGCAATCCTATATTGGATTCAAAATTTGCATTTGGCTCAATGGCTTATCTATTGTCCTTTTATATGGCCCTTATTCGTTTTAATCGATAAAATGACAAGTTGCGAATTGGCCAGATTCAGTTTTATTTTGTTCTGTTTCTTTTACTCCAAAGTTCAAACAAATAAAGATCCTTGAAGGAAACTGTTGCTTTTAATTCTGATAAAAGTAGAAGGTTCAATGCTAGAAAACTTCTTCACAATATTACGTCCACTAAAACACTTCTATGCTTCCAGGCATTTGCTCAGTTGTTACAAGCTCCTCGTGATGATGGAGATCAAATTATCAAGGAAAGATTTCCAGTACCCCGCCTGGTGATTTGCGATCAGCATGGTTCTCAGGTAAT
>JAOTRO020000035.1:1365079-1379545 GCA_028566515.2 Pyracantha coccinea | reverse complement strand
CTTCAAAGTCCTACTAACTCTTTTGGATATATATGCTAATCTTCTCTTTATGCTAGTTATAGTTAGGTGTCTGGGACAATAAATATCTGGTGGTTGTGGTTGACAAGGTCTACAAGGACAATAATATCTATTATTCATACAAAATAAAAGAGTGTGATATCAGTTGCGTTAATGGCTTCCGTACTCAAGGTACTTTACTATTATAATTATACTATTAAAATGCTAAAATAGGCTCTAATACCAAATTCGCATAGCAAGCCCGGTTAAATAATTAGATGGCCATTATAACAACTAGACATAAAACCTTGCACATGGAACTCGACATGTTTCAGCATGACAAAGTGCTCGAACAAAGTATGATCGTCAGTTTAGTAGGTTAATAATATAACTACAACAATGTTTCCTTGTTTTGGATTAGAAGTCTAATTAAACAAATACACTAAAGAAAGAAAAGAAAACTTACTTAAGGCTTGGAGATTGCTTGAATCTGTACACTTGAACTTTTATTGATATATAGAATGTTTACAAAGAGAAGTGTTTCCAAAGAAGTGTTTACAAAGGATGCTAGGAAGGTTTCCGATGCTTGAGTGTATGAGGATTGAAGTATGGTGTGTATATGGTGTCCTAACAATGAATGGAATTCCTCTTATATATACTAAATGAGAATACTATGGTATTAAAATTCTTTACAAATGAATGGTGTAGACGTATCCTTGGTACTTGTCATTTGTCACTTTGCTTCTACTGTTGCTGAAATTGTCAGCACTGTTTCTGAAACATGGTCTGACTTATTTGTCTTCTTTTGTCTTGTTTGATGAATGCATGTGAACTTGGTTGTCTCCTTTTGCATGTTAACTTGTGCATGGCTTGTCTCCTGGAGCCCATAACTTTGTCATTTGAGGAGCATGTGACTTCTGAGGGATGTTAGAGATTGAGATATTTTTGCCTTTTTCTTTCAGAAGGTTTTCAAGGGCAACCTTGCCATTTTTGAAATTATTTGTCCTTATGGTTAAATGAAAGTTTTCTAGGGTGTTTCCATTAGTTTTCCCTTAATTAAAACGTATTTTTAATTTGGACGTAATAATCTGCAAAATACATGAAGAATTGACAAAAAAAAAAAAGAGTCCAAATAGCATAAATGAACTTGAAATAGCATAATTGAACTTGAAAACTATACGGTGGATTGTCGTGGTGATTAGTATTTTTTATCAATCCACTATGTTCCAAGTTCAAACTTTACCCTCTCATCTTAGTGTATTTTAGTGTCAAATATCATTGTAATAAAAAGAACAGCGTTATTAAACTTGAAAACACATATGTTATTTCAAATTTAAAGGATTTGGGAATAAAAAGGAAGATGCATACAACTTAGAGTATTTATCAAATATTAGCCCTTAATTTCAAAAATGTCAGTTTTTATAAAAACTTTCAAATATATCCAAAACATCACTTAAATAGACACAAATGTCCTTAAACTTTAAAACCAAATAAATTAAAAAAACCAAAACCCTATTAGATTGATATTTTGGACAGCAAAACTTAAAAAATGGTGGAGAGATAGTGAAGGCATCGGCTACTGTGGAGACTCTGTGCAACCCTAAACTTATGGAGGTGAGTGTAGATGGTTAATTTTTTCATTCTTCCTAGTCTATGTTTTCTCTTTGCTTTTGTACTTTCTTCCTTCGGTTGAATTTTATTGAAGAACGAACTGTCAATTTTTGTTAAGTTATACGGAATAGAAATTCTTTAGCGCATATTAGAAAAATTAGGTTTCCTATGTCAATGGAAGATTGACATAGAGGCAAAGCTAATAGTTCTTCAGTGCATGTTTGAAAAATTAGGGTTTACGGAATAAAGTTTTTCCAATTAGGGTTTACGGAATAAAGTTTTTCTTTCTGTGTTTTTATTCATCTTATGTTGGTTTGGTTAAGCAATATTAATTTAATTTTTTTCAATGCGAAAAAGTAATTGGAAGTTAACTTCCAGAATAGCACCTTAATCAACAAGGTCATTCTTCCATTCCTCAAATGCATGATGTTTTGTGTATATACTAACGCCCAACCTTTCTCATGATTCAGTCCAGTTTTCACAACACCCTCTTTATTTGCACATATATATCGATCTTAGGTGTGTATGTATGTTTGCAATGTAAAAGGCTAAAGTTAAAAAAACTAGGCTTTGACAAGAAAAAAGATAAAAACCATATCTTGTGCAACCTCAACGTAATTGCAGCTATGGTTTTATATAAATTGCCTTTGTAGTTTTATACAGCAGTTTAGGGTATTCATCCACTGATTGCGAATTGCTTTTATAGTTCTTATGCGGAATATATTTTTTGGTTGTTTAATTCTTTGTTTGAGTAACATATATGTATGTGAACATGCAGGTATCGCCCATTGCAACTTACTCATTTCATGTATATGATGGATCTCGTATTGAAGTTGTGAATTTAGAGGAAAAGAGTTGCACATGCCGACAATTTGATCTTGACCAACTCCCTTGCTCACATGCTTGTGCTGCATGTAGACACTAACAACTTTCATGTTATCTTATGTGTTCTCATTATTATACTACAAACTCCTTGGTCATTGCCTATGCAGAAGCTATATGGCCAGTTGGTGATCAAACCAATTGGATAGTAACTGATGATGTGCGTGAAACAATTGTCCTAACACTAATTACACGAAGAAGATATGGTAGACACAAAGAAAAGAGGATCCCATCACGTGGAGAAGAAAAATCAACTCGAAAGTGTTCAAAATGTGGTTCAAATAGCTATTATAAACAAATGTGTAGGAATCACGTTCAACTTCATCCTACTTTGTAGAACCCTTTTAAATTGGAGTTTTATGAATAAAATTTTCTTTCCATCATTTTATTGTTTGGGCCAAGAAATTGGGGTGTAACTAATAAATATTTTCTTTTGATCATTTTATTGTTTATTTTGGTTGTACATACAATTCTTTAAATTTCCGACAACTAAAAGATAATTACTTTTATTTCTTTACTCTGATAGTTCACTTTTATAACATACTAAAGTGTTTTCTGTGAACCATGTGAGAAATGAGGGTTTCCATGATTACTTATTAAAATAAAATTGAGAGAAAACTTTTGCTTTTCGTTTGGAAAAGAAAAGAAAAAAACAACCAGAAAGTTTTAGTAAGAGATTATAGCACAAGAAGTTTTAAGTCTAACAATTAGTTATTCATATAAATTGAGGGTAGTTATGTCTATTTAAGTAATATATATATATGAAAGTTTTTATAAAAGTTGACATTTTTGAAATTAAGGGTAATTTTTTGTTATATTTGATAAATTCCCCCCATTGTTACAAATTTTCATTTAGTTCCCATTTTTTCTCCTTGATTCTGACCTCACGTGCGTGGCACGTGACTCATTTTGACAGAAGTTTTAACGGAGTTAACAAAAAGGACCATATCTACACGTTTTGATGAGTTAAAGGACCAATAGTCATGAATTTTTAGTTGAAGGACCATTGCTCCAATTGGGTTAAAGTTGAGGAACCATTACTACAATTTTCTCTATTTTGTATGACTCTATAAAGATGAACTTCGCAAAATAAAATAAAAAAAATACTAAATTGAAAATCGTTTAATCGTTTGATTAATGTAGTCATGATTTTATTGTTTAACTGATAACATAGCTCTTCTATATTGTTGAATAACAAGTAAGATGATTAATTAAATGGATTCAGATTTAGCTAACTTTCAGTAAAAATGATCTTTAAAGGGTGATTTTGAAATTTGATGATTCGATCGGATCAGGAAGTAATATTGTAGGATTTTAAAATAAAGGAGAGTGTCAAAAGAGAATGTACAAAGGGAAAGGTGACTAGCATTCCTCGTCTTTTAAGGAATATTAGATACCAAGTAAGCTGCCGATTTGGTCCCATAATTATTACTCGACTGAAAACCAAGTAGCTAGACAATTCTTTCAGAAAAACAAGTCCTAGTTCATTAAAAACAACCAAATTCCTTCTTATTGTAAATTCAAAACTATTTTATCTAATTTCTCATCAAATAAAGTCACGTAACTTATATGAGACACTTAAAAGAATAGATTGGTAATTTTCAACGAGTTTAAAGACCTAATTTTCCGGGAAAAAAAATAGTATAAGAGGACGTTAGAGGGTAAATTGGCAGTTAAATTTGAAGCCTATATGCAATGTTCAGGCCTTAAGGGTTCATGACAGAGACAATAACAACATTACCGGCGTTGCCTATTTTGAAAACCACCCCAAAACATGGGGTGTCAAAGTCAAACGTAGCTAGTCTAGGAAAGTATTGGAAATTTTGAGCAAGAGGTTCGAAATAGATCAAAAATAAAATATGAAAGATTGTATAGGCCTGCAAAGCCTTGACCCAGGGATGTGAATTTCACACTGGGAAAGCTCACTCTTTTTATTACAAGGTGGCAAGTGAGAAAGATTTCTTCCCATGCTACAAGGAAACTGCAATTCACATTATCTTTGTTCATATTATCACCACTAACACATGGAGATCGATTTTGCCTTCCGATATATTTAATACATAGTTCAATCTCAAGTAAAATTACAGACAATTTATTTATCGGCTGCACTACACGTCTAGCTTCCACGGTATGTTGTGAATGAGAAAGGCGACAGCAGCAGAGGAACATGAAAATGTTCCAATTTCTGTGACTCTCTGATCTCAAACACGATAGAAACATAAGGGAAGAACCCGCCTGGGCAGTACTTACCTGTGTTGAAGTTTATCCTGTATATGCCTGGGTTCACTACATCAACGATGCTCATCAATTGACCACTTCGCCCATCATTATCTGTAGTCGAAGACCCTTGAAATACCCAACCACCTGCATTTGACTCACCAAACAACGGACGAGGTTGAACACCCTTCCACATTTCTAAACACACTTCAATTCCAGCACCTGGAGATCCTCGAGAAACATCCAAGACATGGGTTGTGATGGGTGGACGGGTTCGAGTTGGAGCTTGAGAAATTTTTACTGATAAAGCTTCAGAAGCAGTAGCAGTTAGATGCCCTCCAATAATGCTCACACGATCTTCTAGGGTTCGTAAAATTAATAAATAAAAAAAATTAGAAATAGTAGCAAATGCGAAGGAAAGAGAAGTGACTTCCTCTGGAGAGAAGAGTCATCCATGAGTTATAAACATTGTCAGACAAGCAAAGCCCAGAGCTGCATAAGCATTAAGCGGTCTAAAACTCACAATTTTGAGAAGGATCTGGAATAGAAATTTACAATACCTTCCGCTTTCTTTGCAACAATTGTGGGATTCTTGTTGCCCGTGGAAGTAACATTTTCTTTTGCTGCAAGGAGCTTCGCAAGGCGTAGCTCTGTTATTTTCATCTGCTCCTGAGCTGCAATCTCAAATTCAACTATTGGCCTGTTTGGATATCGTTTCTGCAAAGAGGAAAAGTTCATCTATTAATTTGAGTAACAATTTATGCAGAATCTGTAGAGCATGATCCTCGCAGAAGTGGTATCCTTCTCCTCACTCAACAGGCATCACAAAATAAACACCAGCGGAAGTTCTGGTGAACATTTCATGTGGTCTATACATTTCCTTTATAAGTTGCAAGAAAAATATTTGCTTACACATAATAAAGATTAAGGGCAATAACTACTTATCTTCAAGCTTGGTCATTGTTTACTCAATCGCAAATGCTAATATAAGAACTATGTTAGTCAACGTATGCTTTAGGGCGACTTCTAAACTGCAGGCTATCTCCTGTCTTTTGTACACACTTTCTATGGGGTGGAACACATTCTTTATTTATTACTTCACTGCTGGAAAACATTAAAATTTTGGCTGAAGCTCTTCGTAGAGGCAAAACTGAGCTGGTTTACCCCACCATCCTGTGTTAAATTATTGGTTGCCAAACATTGTTTTCCGGGAAAAATAGCGAGGCTAAAGTTCTTTAAAAGTATTTTTAATCGCTTTGTTTTTTTGGAGTGAATTGGTTGGAAAGGAATAATCGAATCTCCAAAGATAAAAAATGGGGCGCAAGTGCCAATTTAGAGGTCAGAGTGAGGTTTTAGCCATCTTTCTGGGCCTCAATAACCTGTAGCGACACTTGTTATATTCCAACAAACTACTATTGTCCTTGATAGTTCATTTATAAGAGAGTGATTTTTGTAAATTATTGACTTTGATTGTTTGATTTATTAGTCTTTGTTTCCCATGAAAAATGTTAATTAAGCAAGAATATGCAAACCAAAAGTTATCAAGTAAACAAATTCGTTCTGCATTGAGTTTAAAGAAACTTCTATTAATGAAAATGCTTAAACTTAAATTCTCAAAATGAAATAGTTTCAGTACGTTGAATCCATTGACTTAAACGCTAGTATATCTCTGCAAGCTATTCTATATTGCTCATCAAGGTCACGTATATAATCTTTTAACATTTGGAAATTTTAACAAAAAAAGGGACCGTAAGTGAAAATCTACCTTCAACTCAGCAAGTATCCCATCAGAACTCTTTCCAGATGCACAAATAAGAAATACAAAACCAAACTTCTGCCTGTATTTAGCATTCCATTCAGCCAGTTCCTACAAAAGCCAGGTGGATAATATTTAAGTAAGAGAAAAAAAACTCTGATCATAACTTTCACATAAACAAACAGAAATTGAAATATCAAACTATTTTTAATCCTTTCGCTTCTGCAAACTAAAACAGGATGAAATAGAGGGAAACCTTGAATATGTTTGGTTTCATTTGAAGGGGGAATTACGACTTCAAAGATATGCATAAAGTATCCGAAGCATACTAACCTGCAAGCTAGAACTAGTGGCAGTTGCTACAGCAGTTGCCTGCTCTCCCTTACTCCACCTACAAATGATTGCTTCATCACTTACTTCAATATCATTGCATTTGCATATCTAAAAAGACTAATGGAGAAAGAAAGGCGGTTAATTAGCATCAACTAGCCCACAAAGAACAAGGGCACTCCACTCGTATTTGTCGCTAATGTTTTTTGGACTCGGTATGGAGCTAGTAAAACGTCAAGCAGTCCAGCAAAAGATTTAAACTTTAAAGGCCTCATCTTGATGGTAAATAACACCAAGCTCAAACACCACATGGCTTATTACTCAGCACTCAAATATTGAAGGCAACCTATTTGTTTAACACATTCGAACGTAAACTAAAGATAGAATAGCATTACAATTAACTGAATACGAAAAATTAATCAAGAATTAGAATCTAAATCGAGACGGGAAGGAAAAAAAAAAAAAGGGAAAGCCATTGATGGCATGAATCAACTCCATACGCCAATACCCAGGATGCTTTTTGATGAGCCAAAATCCAATTGGGCATCTTTTGGAAGATTCAAAATTTCCAATTTTTATTGTAAATAGGTTTAATTAAACACTAAAATTTTACACTAACAACAATCCATCCGATCATCGATGGTGTGCAAATTCAAGTAATTTAACTCAGTTATGCCAATTTCCTTCATGGGGCTGTCAAGATTTGAGTGCAAATTTGTGAATTATCAACAAAAACAGCAATTAAATAAGAAAAGTGAGATTAAGAACCGAACTGAGCAGAGGTGGAGTGAGAAGAAGGCGAAGGCGAGTTTCCGATCTGAGGATGAGCGGAGAACGATTGGAGCCAGCCATTGACATCGACCTTGTTGAACCAAATGTCTCTGGCGGCAGTCACAGCTTCGTCGAAAGATGAGAAAGGGGACGCCTCCGCCATTTCTTTGGCGAATTTGGTGCTTGCGCAGCAAGCTAAGAACTCCTCCTCCTCAAATTTCAATCCCATTTCTCCTTTTCTTCAAAAGATGAGAAATTGAAAACTCTCTCTGATACTACGAGACTGGGTTCTGGGCAGCACAACAAACAGTTGCGTTTGAAAAGAAAATGGCTTACTTTTATATATGCCAAAGTAATGGAGTAAATTTCACTTTAACCCCTAGACTTTATTTCGTTTCCACTTATGTCACGTACGTTACTTCATCTTTTCAATTTGGTTGAGATAAGCGTAAATTTCTTTCTTCTTAACCAACCACGAGCTGGTGGTCTAGTTATAAATGACGAATTGCGAGACTTCCTTCAAATTAAAAACTGGAGGTCTCAGGTCTCAAACCTGCTGCTGGTGTGGAAGCCAGACTTGTGGTTAGGGGAAAGTTAAAATGCATATGTGAGTCTTCTCAACCCCCGAAAATGGGTGAATAATCATGGCTTGACACCAATTGTCCCATTTTAAGAAGAAAAAGAGATAAGCGTAAATTGAATCACATGCAATTAGCAACCATAAATTGAACTTTTTCAATGATTAGTCATGGTGAGAGTAGATTAATGAATTTTACCTCGAGTTGTAAATGAAAGGAGGCGTTGGAGAACAAACCAGGCTTCGGAAAAATTAAGTAGGGCAATAACTAAAGAGGACTGTTATCAAACAGTTCCCTAACTAAAGACCATAAATAAAGATCCAGCTTTGTCCTTAAGAACGTAAATAACCAAATTTCATGATCGAAGCAGGACTATGATACAACTTGAGAATAGATTTAACCTATGATGCACAGATACTTCTGTTTGGTCTCGTATCCCGTATCCGATACTTGATCGGATACGGTATTTGCCCGATACTCTCGGATACTCGTCCGACACGTATCCTCGTTGATGGACACGAATTTGACATGATGGATACGCATATCCTACCTTTAGGATATACGTATCAGGCTTTTAGGATACATTTACACTTTCAAAAAGGGTAATAAGGAGGAGAAAATTAATAGGAGACATCTATAATTGAAAGTTGTTGAATACAAAGAGTTTCCCTCTAATTAAAACCATGAATACAACTCTCAGACTTCTTCTACTATATAAAAAGGATTAGATTTCGAACTTTTCCTCATCTACAACTCAAATGTACTTGAATTTGAATGATGAATTATGTTTTAAAATGTATATTTTTGTTGCTATATACGTTTTTATTTTCCGTATCCATAACGTATCGTATCTTAATTTTTAGAGATTTTCCGTATTGCCGTGTCATGTCGTATCGTATCGCCGTATCCATATCCGTCTCCATGCTTCATAGGATTTAACACAAGATCGTTGTGTTAAGAGAGCAACGTTATATGTCCACATGGTTTAACCTCTGGAGGTTGATACTTGGCCTTTAGGACCCTAGCCTCCAAATCGTCATGCTCATGGATCGGCTACCATCCCTATCTTTCCAAGAGAGCAAGGTTAAACACATACAAATTTTTGAAACCCAAGCCTTCCCCTCTTTTGGGGCACACAAAGTATCCCACTTGAACCAGTGAGTACGACATTCGTCATTAGTTCCATTCCACCACAACGTTGTTATCATTCGATTAAGTCTGTCACAAAAGGTCTTGAGCACGAGAAAACGCCCTATAGTATACATTAAGGGGCCGCCCTTTTGAGCGTTGAAGGCATTTTGATTAACATTCTTTGATGTGCCTGAAATAGGTGTTGTTGTTGCACCCAACCAGCATAAGGAGCCCCAGATATCTTTTGTGACTGTCAATGTAGGGGCCGTTTGTTTGCCCTCACTAAAATTCATTGGACTGGACAAGACTAAGGATTAGTCAGTCCTAAGTTTGTTCCCAACAAGGATTAGATTTAATGAGAGTACGTCTCACTCGCCTAGACTAAATCATGGGCTAGCTAGTCTTAGCGAAGCCCTCCGAAAACCATGGGACTAGCTAAGACTGTCCTCTCTCTCATCCTCGTCATGCTCATCGACCATTCCCGATAGACTCCTCGTCATCTCCGATCACCTAGATCAATCATTAACTTTCCGATTCGACTATCTTTCACATCCATTTCACAACCAACTTTCATATAAAATATACCAAATTGAAGCTGGGAGTGACAAGATTACGATTCTACTTGAATCGAGGCTAAAATGTGGTCGGAAAATGGCCTGGAAGTCTCGGCCTGTTTGGGCTTCTTCGAATCCATGACAGATTCGAGCATGCAAAGCTAAGATCTCAGTCTAGAGATGGTGAGGAATTTCTTACTTTCCATTTGCAGGTCAACAGTGGGGTACTTAGTGTGTGCACTGCATTCCTGTCGGGCGAGCCTGCAACAAGGTTGCGGTCCTAGGAACTGCAGCAACTCATTGCTGCACTCCTTGAATTCATGGATGTATGCAAGCGTGCCATCCGTGTGCATTTCAGATTGATCGGCGAGGAAGATCAGGATTTCCACACTCAGCTTGTGAATGGATTTCAATCTCTGACGCCCGAGTTGTCCCATTACATCCCTGCCATTCTGTCAGATTTGTGACATTGTTGTGGAATTACTGTTGTATTATTGTTTCATTTTGTTTTTTGATTGTTTTTCGCCTCGGGCTGTAGCTGCAATGTGTCGATGTCTTTCCGGCCCCCAAGTAGGGGTGCACGTATTCTATGGCTGTTTATACTTTTGTGACCTTATGTATTTAGCTTGGAGACCTCTCTAAGATTTCAAGGTTTCCAAGATTACATTAATCCATGCTATCATTGTTTGATACTCAATTTGGGAACCGGATCCCTTCCGAACCCAATAAAACTGAGCCTGCTGAGCAAGGGATATGGGCTTTTGAAATTTGATCCAAAGGTTACAAACAGGGGGTCTTTAAAAGTTATAATAATTGTGGCCGTTGGATCAAATTTCAACGGTCCGGATCCCTTGCTTAGCTGGCTCAGTATATTTGGGTCCGGAGAGGATCCGGTTCCCTTAATTTGGTCAGCTTGGGTTATATTCACCACACTGGATTGGATCCCTAAACACCAAAACCGATGAATTGGTTGACGGATTTGCTTGTGAGAATCCAAATAAATCGAATCCACTTTTGGGCTTTGCGACCCAATCTGGTTGGTTTCGTAACGTTTGTATAGGTGAAACAGCACGATCTGGACTTTACAACCCAAATCAACGAAGCTCAGGAATATACCTAAACCAGTTTCTCGCCGTGCGAGGTTCACTCAAATGGCAGACCTGGTTTGAGAATATTCATAATGTTTCGTGGTAGCTTCTCTGGTAAAAATTGCACATTTTGTACATCGATACTTATAAAACCAGATAGTACTCTCATTCCTTGCCAAAAAACCGGAGCAACAGCGAGGTACCAACACAAACATGCAGTGCACAGGCTGAGGCTGGAGTGCCTTGTGGGAATCAAAGTTACAAACCATAACAAAGTAGCAGCATAAAGAGAGATCCCTACCCTCAACGACCGACAGATACGACTGACTTGAAATTCTAATCATAACTAGAGCGAACTCTGCACCTCCATGTAACTCCCGTCGTTGTACAGCTTACAAAGGAACCAAGGACCATCCTGTACACAAATTGAAACCAAGACATTTTGAGTAGAATGAAGAGAGTAATAAATGAACATATATCACAGGTAATTTTTATACCTTTAAGTTGTCTGGACAAGGATCGAGTCTGTACTCGATGATCTTATATCCGGTCTTGGCGCCCGCTGCACAATACTCTAGTAATTGTTTAACACCGACTTTCTCGCCCTGATGAAGCACGTCCAATTCTTTGCCAAAGATCCAATGTCCGGCCTGAACATGATCCGTACTTGTACTAGTATCAGGTTCATTTGGGCGGCTACGGGTGAAGAAATACCCAACATTTCCAGCAGCAAGAGCACGGTAGTTTTCTGTAACATTCGTAGCAGTTAGTCTGCCAAACACAGATAGGGGTACCCAATTCTTGCTAAAAATAAAGATGAATTTGGAAAGAAACAGACCTATTAGGTTCTGAGGATGCTTTGCGTAGACGTCAGCTTCTTCAAGGATGGCATAAAAACCAAGAGCGTTTTCGAGACACTTTTCCCTTAAGTGGTGATGAAGTAATATTCCATCGTCTGGGTTGAATGTGTAACCAAGGGATATCAACCGTTTTTCCAACTCTCGCTTTTTCAGTGCTTCCACCTGCAAAGATGATCGTAATGGCCTATAACGTTAAAAGTCACTTGTATTTTGTTGCTGGAGTCCGATTTAGATGGGGTAATTAAAAAGCAGGACGGCAAAAGAATTTGAGCGCTGAGGCGTATGAGGTCGGAAACTCTCAAGCATTAGGGCAGTGCAAATAAATAAAGAAAGAAGATGACAACCTGTTTTCCAAATATCTCGGCTGCTTGAATTTCAAGGCGGCAGGCAGCAAAGGAAGAAGATACCCACGCCAGTCTCTCTAGTTCCTGCCGTTCAAACTCCTCTTGACGTCGGCAGGAAATCTTGAGCGATTCCTCTTCTTCGCGAATCCTCTTCAACTTTCTCAATTCAAGCTTATTAGTCCCCAAAATTTCCTCATCCTTATCAGATTCAACCCCAACCCTAACCCTAACCTTACTAGTATTATTAGTACTAGTCTCTGCACAACAAATCAATCAATCATATTCATGGATTTTACACAAACAATCAAGTTAACAGATTCATCCCCAATTTTTCCAGATCCTCAACAAATTTAACAAATCAATCAATCAATCCATGAAAAACAAAAAGGCAGGCTTACTTCTCTTCACCATCGCTATCGTTGTTGATTCTTCTGAGCCAAAATCCAACCCCGAGTTGTTCGTTTCGGACGGATAAAGCCTAAAGCTTCTGAAGCAAGTCTTCCATTGTTATTTATCTTCGTTGGGCCGTTGAAAATGCTTTGGGTTGATAAAAGAGTTGGGCTTTCGGGAATTAGGCCCGCCCATATTACTTAAAACTCATTGGCTGGCTGTACTCACGTGACACTCACGCGATTCTTTTAGTTGGAGCTGCTAATCGTGTATTAAGTTGGTTAAATCTGTTGGATTAGTGACTAACCAGCTGAGCCACCCGCGTTATTTTCATTCAAATACCCAGCAGCACAGCTCAGCTCAAGGATTGTACGATCACAGCGCAAGATCGGAAACCCTAGTTCTCTTCTCTCTCTGGTTTTCTGTGGCTTTTCGCTTGGAGTTGTCAATTTCTGGGTTCAAGGATCACTTTGGTAAAACCTAAATGGAGCCGAAGCAGCGCAACCCCGGTTGAGTGCTTTGCCTCGCTCCCGCTGTCTCGGATCCCTTGCGTATCGTTCAAGTAATTGGATTTCAACAGACAGATTTGACACAGTATGTTCATCTTCCAAACTGTTGTTTACTTCTTTCAACTGTTTGTATTTACAATTTTATTTACCTGCCTCCCTGCTTCATTTGGATATATATGCATCCATGGGGGAAGGCAAAAGGATGGTTGTTTTCTTGTTTGATAATTTTCGGAAATGTGTGTTGGATTGGGGATATTGGGGACATTTGGGGTGTTGGGTTTGCAATATTGGGGGGAGTTGGGTTGTTGGGGGTTTGGTCTGGTGCATTCTCTGTTTGCTGCATAGGGATCTAGTTTTATGGAAATCAATCCAGTCCAAGAGTCCATGACATGGGATTTGTTGAGAAAATTGTGTCTGTTGGGTCGGGTAATCGAAGGAATCATCCGCCTCATCACTGGGAATGGAAATGACTCAATACATCAAATTACAATAAAAAAATTGTCAGAGATGCTTCAAAAATATGTAATCCATCCGAACCTTTTCTTTATTAGGCTCTTTAAATGTCTATGTGATCCCATAATTCCTGACATAACAAGTATTTATTCAATTTTGTTTATGCTAAAGCAATCTGTGATATGCACTTGACGTTGGAATCGATCAAGTGCTTTGATAATGATTATGCACTTGACCTTGATGGTTCTTCATCAAAAGATGGTTCTGCTTTTTAGCGAGAAGTAAAACAGCGATCAAATCCGAAAACTTGGTGAATTTCGGTGCCCTATATTATTGCTGCAGGACAATATTGGTGGCATGGAAGGTCGAATAGGTCTTCACCAGGAGATCTGATTCGGTTAGTTCCACTTTGCAGAATTTCAACAAAGAATGGATTCTACAAACTTCAGAGTTGTATTCATTCACGGACTTAAAGTCCTGGAAGCAAATATGCTGCCAATTGTGTCTTGCTTCAGGCAAGTATATGTCTTTCTGGTGATCGAAACGGTCGGCCAGAGCAAGCCAGAGGGTGCGTGGGTCCTCCTCAGCAAGATACTCAGTCTGCAGTGCATCATGGACGTGTCTTCGAATGAAGATCATTGCAGTAGCCATTTGAGCTTCGTCAACAGGTTTGTCGGCGATAAGTGCCTCGATGGTGGCTCTAATGCCTTTTGCAGTTAGATGGAGCTTCATGTCTTGTACCCACTTCAGATAGTTTCTTCCAGAGACTTCTAGAGCGGAGAAATCGAGTTTGTTCAAGTTCGACATGTCCCTAAAACGGAGGGAGAAAACGTGATTAGTCATATGGTAAGCCATAGACATATATCGTAGAACATACAGGTTCTAGAGACATGTATTGGTTTAAATGATTTTGTAATAATTATACACCTTCTAAATAACAATCATTAACTGTAATTAGATTACTGAGATTTCATTTAGAGATTAACACGGCAGGT
>JAOTRO020000035.1:1306589-1318163 GCA_028566515.2 Pyracantha coccinea | reverse complement strand
GCAACGCATTCGCCCACGAGACGCGGTGGTGTTGCGATGGTTGGCGATCGAGGGGGGGCGCTGGGTGTTGGGGATTTGGGGGAGTCGGTAGTGACGGTTCTGCAAATTTTATGGGGAGAGGGCTATTGCCTGATGGTGATATTTGGAGTTCTTGGGTATTTTCATTTAGTGATAATTGTTTTTCTAAAATTTGTAATAATTGTTTTAAAGCAAGAAAAAATTGAAAAAGAAATATATAGGGTTATTTTAGAAATAATGATGGGTGGGAAAAGAGTTGATGTATTTTTTCACTTTTTATGTTGGGTGTAAATATAAGGTGGGTGGGGAAAGAAAAACATTGGGATGGGCATATCACCACTCAATAATAATAATAATAATATAAGGTAGTAAAGTACTATTTATGAATTAAGAAAAATATTAAATAATAGCTTTGGCAGAAGTTGGGTGGGCTATTATACCTACAATAAGCAAAAAGAAGCTCATATAGAGACTATTATAGCTTTAGTTTGTAAAAATCCTCCCTAGGCTACAGCCACTGGAGCTGTGAGTGTAGTTTCGCCAATGTGTATAGAGTAATATATACAAGATTAATGATTAACATTTCACTAAAGATTAATCGAGAGAAGGAGAGAGAGAGCGGAGAAAATGAGGGATTTAAAAAGACAAGAAAGAAAGAGAAGTTTTGATGGAAAGTTTTTATTTTTATGTAAAGATATATGTATACTAAAGAGTAAACAAAATACTACTAAGCCTTAATAACAAGTAACAAATAACAAATGACTTTTCACATTATTGCTAACCTATTGTGAAGCTTAGTTCACTCTCTCACCTCACTATTTTAATATAGATAATATCGTTTGTTTAACAAAAATAAAAAAAAAACTTTGAAAAAAAGAGGTCGACACCAACAAATGTTTTCACCTTTTAAGTTTATTGGCCACTTCTTATTACTAGTTACTTCCATTCCATTCGTAACATACCCTCCTCCAAACATACTCTCAAAGAATTGGGGCGAGACCCAATGTTTATTTAGTAATGAACTAAGGATGTTTTGCCATTAGTAATACGATCTAATGATTATCACTATAAATTAGGTTGCTCTAATTCTACATATATATCATATCAAAAAGTCAAAAAATGCTTATCCATGAAAATGGAAGGCCATCAGACACGTTTTAAAATCTTCAGATCAATTAGTTAATTAAATTCAACATGGTGAAGCAGCAAATGGACCCAAGATCGATCAAAAGAGAAAATATCTCCAGATTAAAGAAAGATTTATATTTGTTTCTTCTTATATTCATAAGTAGTAGTTGATCAATCGTTTATCACATCAAAAAGGTGATAAGCAAGAAGATGAAACAGGAAAGAGCCGTGCGTGTATTGAATACGACCACTTGCGTTTCACCTTCACTTATTATATATGAAAGGGAATCCTGACTTTGCGTCTCAATGGTTTCCGAACGTCCATTCAAACCCTAAACAGCTAGTTAGAAGTTAAATTAGCATAGCTGCTTGCCAAAAGTTTAATACTTATAGTGTGAAAATGACTGATTAAACACGATTAAAGAACAATTGAATTAACCTTTGCGTAAAGCTTGATATTGACTATAAGTTGTCTGCTTGGACGTAAGGCAAACACCATTTTCATGGATCCACTTGAGGCTTTACTATCCATAACATATGGGAATATTATAAATCTGATCGTTGCAACTTGCTAAAGGAATAGGATGGATTGATTCATAGGTTTGTCAAGATAAGATTTGTATTTTGATAAAAGGCCAAATACATGCAAATCAAACTTATATTGAATAAATTCAATCGTGTTTGCTCATGTATACTATACATTATCACTCTTTTACTCTTTTTTATTTCTGTGGATGTTGCTTCTGCTGATGTAAGTTCTTATTCATGATCAGTGAAGGTTTCATTAACAAAAGTAAAATAAAAAAGATCTTATTATGTTACCAAAGTAAAAATTCATATTATACATACAAGATCAAATGTTAAGAATTTAAACTACTTAATTTATTAAAAATCAAACAATTTTTAATTTTTTATCCCAAAAAACAAAAAACTGAAAACAGTTACCAATTTTTATTTTATTTTATTTTCAATTGAATACTGAAAAAATAAACAAGTTTCATGTTTTTAAGTTAACTGAAATTTAAAAACTAAATTGGTTATCAAACCTCAATTAGATTTTTTTTTTTTTTGAAATATATAAGGAGGATTTTAAGCTTGAGATTGTGAAGGTACGTAGCTAGCTCTACCCAAAACTCATTCAAAGGAATTGGTATTTGTTGCAAACTTTTGCTTAAGTATTTCTTAACACATATTCGTTTGTATTATAACACGCATGAAATTAGTCAATCTGCTTTGCTCCAAACGCATGTGATGTTAACATAGAAATGCTTTGAAATTACTTCATAGAAATTGCTTGACGTATAAGTTATAAATCATGCAAAATAATTTTATTATTAGTGTTTCAAACTGCAATCATCCCAAGCACAACTCTAACTCTACCACTTCCCATGACTCACCACCACATCCCCATCTATCCCATCTCCTCCTACTATAGGTTCTTGATTTCTATACCAACGACGATCTTTCACCGGCCTTCCTCGTTCAAGAAGAAAAAAAAAAAACACAAAAAGCGATGAGGGAATAAAAAGAGGAAATACGGCACGTTATATTGGATCAATGGAGATACGTACAAGGATTTCAAGAGGTCGGTGATGGGCATGATGGAGAATCAGATGTTTGTTTGAACTTTTTCTTAATTGTCGTTGTAGTTCAAGGGCTGAGCTTGCCATGGATGACACCTGCTTGATAGATGTGAAAAGTTGGGGAAGAGTCGAAGAGGGCAGAGCTTTATAATTTTATCTTTATTTTCAATTTGGTTTATTTACTAAGGGTAAAAGGGGAATTTTTTTTATATTTTTAGACATTAAATTTCTAATTTAACCGGCAGTGAAGTACACATGTCAAAAGCTGAATGAGAAAGAAAGAAAGAAGGTAAATAGAGAAGATAGCTAATATTCTTCATATGCATATGTAAATGATGTTTTACTAATAAGGAACTCAAATTTTCAGCTTGTGTTAGGCTGATGACGCTTACGAGGCTACGACCAAGAATAAGAGGCCTCCTAGGTGTTGAAATCAACAAGAAAGAGAAAATAAAAAAAGTTGGTAAAGGTCGAATACAGGTAGAGCTAGCTTTGGTAATTAACCACTACTAATCATGTTTAGACTTCAGGCGTTTATTAATTAATATGGTGTGAGATCCCACATCGTCCAGAGGAATGATCCTTATATGTATATTCTTATTCCTACCTAGCACGAGGTCTTTCGGGAGTTCACTGGCTTTGAAGTTCATCGGAACTCTGAAGTTAAGCGAGTAGCGAGCAAGAGCACTCCCATGATGGGTGACTCACTGGGAAGTTCTCGTGTGAGTTCCCAGAAACAAAACCGTGAGGGCTAAGTTCCCAGAAACAAAACCATGAGGGCGTAGTTGGGATTCAAAGCGGACAATATCATGCTACAGTGGTGGAGCGGGCCCGGAATGTGGTGAATCCCGGACCGGGATGTGACATATGGCGTACAGCTAAGCCTTTAAACAAACAACCGAAAATGATCAACTAACTACAAAGCTTTTCCTAGAAACTTCTTTATTTCTGATTTTTTTTCTTTCTATAAATGTTTCACTGATCATTTTCGAAACTTGCTGGTACAAGTTTATTTATTTTTTAAGAACAGAACCAATCGATTTTTTTAATGACTCTAAATTCATGAAATATGAACTTAATATTTCTTTAGGAAAATCCGATACATATGTTTGATAAAAAAGAAGAAAACAATAAAACTTATAGAGAGGTTCTACAGTAATAGTACGTACTTTGGTGCTATACGATTAAGTTTTTAGGAGGGTTTCTCTTTTATTATTCGGATTTTACTTTTTGGTGGCTCTAAAACCATAATTTCTATGTGAATTGAACGAAGATTGCTCAGTGTACCCAGTGACTATTGTTGAAAATAAATCTCACATTAATGAGAGAAGAAACATTTCATAACTTAATTATAAGTAAGTTAGATTATTCGTCATGCTGCCAATTAATTTTATGGTGGAACATGCATGCCCACTACTTTGGAGCTTGACTAGACCGGCTGCTTCTTGTTACATATGTAACACTTATGGGTGCAATTTGGATAGGAATATCCGACTTCAAACAAAAAAGTTTCAATATTTTTGTCCGATTCCAATCTAAAATTAAAATTTTGAAATTCGAAAAAATCCTAAAAGAATTAGATAATATTAATACTTTTATTAAACTGTTACTCGGCTCCCAGTAATTTGTTGAGATTAGAGTAGCTGGTACTTTGTTTTGATCAGCTTTTCGGATTTATCTGGTTATTTCTTCAATTAAATGTATCCAAAAGACCTTCTGTTACTAATTTACTATCATCTCTCTATGGCCAATAAAACCATTAAAAAGAAAAAGACTATACCACCAATGGTACGCGTTGCTACTACTCCATCTAGTCCTGTAAGTCAGGCCATATATAAGGCTGCTCAAGTTTTACAGTCAAATTAACTCCACAAAAGCAGCCAAAAATAAGTGGACGCAATTATAAAGTATGACGTTTGTTGGTGCTTCAATTCACAGAACGAAACCATATATAAGCATTAAAACAAAACAAAAAAACAAATTTAAATCCCGCTGAAAATATAAATATTAGATTAAAAACGCTGGTGCTGAAAATTTACAATTACATGTTTCAAGCATGTCGATATCAAAGACAGCCTGTAGTCACAACCATTTTTTAAATAGAGAATGTATCTTAGCACACATTAATGGAAACTAATCCTTTTTTTAATGCAGCTTTGATACCACATGAGGTCACAATATATATTTAACCTCCGAGTCAAATGGTACATCAAAACAGAGTCAATAGTCCCAAATAATAGAACAATGAAATTTCAACTCGAATTGGATGTTCTAAACTTTTGCTTTCTAATAAACCAACCCCTTAGGTAACCTAAGTCACGATGTTTGTTGTATTCACGTGAAAAAAGTCATCGACTTAGTCACCTATCTATGATGGTATATGTTGGCTGACTGTATCCAACAATGTCACGCTTCTTTTTCCCACAAGTGAGAAGCCCGCTCCCTACCTAATTAGTCCAATCCGTTTCCATGTTTGCTTCCTACGGATTTCCTTTTCACTTGCTCGATCGACTAATTTTCCTGTGAACCAGCTGTGCATTTTTTATCTCAATTTCTCACTTATCTTTCAGCATGTAATCGTAGCCGTTCACTAAATCTTGCCATCCTCTATATATACAACCCCTCATCTTTTTGTTCCACCAATATTGGTTCTTCACTTTCTTGGTTTCTCTTACTCATCTTTTTATTCTCCCGATCGTTTCACTCTCTCATACTATTTTGCGCGGGGTGCTAGCTAGCTACCTAGTTCTTGTGAGAGTTCAGCTTAATACGTAGCAATGGCTTGCTTAAATGTTTGCAAGGACCAGGTTTGTGATGAATTTTGTATTCCTCTATTTTATATTTGCCATAAACTAAGGTGATATATATATATATATAGAGAGAGAGAGAGAGAGAGAGCATATAGATAAGTGACGGGTGTAAGATAGTTTTGATGTGCAGGCAATGCTACTTGCTACATGTATCATATTTACTTATTATATTGATTGGTGATGTGTATATCAATTTTCCGTTGTACATATCACGCATGTATTGATGACTCACCTTGAAGTTTTGCTTGCCTCCAGATGTGATCACCCACCCTAACATATTTATGGATTTTCGGAATAATGTCTCACAGAGCAGATGTTTCCACATGTGTGAGCAAGTTTGTCAATTTTGTCAGTCCAAATAATTTTATGAATGTATTTTACCTATTATATCAATGTGTAGTGCATGCAGGTTAGTGACGTGTACACAAAGAGCAAATTAAGATCTTAATTTATGTACACCAAAAGAAAATTAAAGGTCTTATTTTATATATTATTGTTCTGTGAGATTCACTTGGTAATAAATGATGTTGTGTAACCTTAATTAAGAACACATCCAAATAAAATTGCTGAATGCTCTAACTGAGGTGCATTGACGACTTGGATATCACTAAAAAATATAATTGTTGAACATAACTTCCAAACGTACGTCTCAGGTATTGCATCTAACTAGAAGGATATACGTATTGCTAGCTAACTTTGTTATAAATTCAAACATTTTCAGCGATATGCAGAAGAAAAGAACGAGAAGATAAAAGAAGTTTGTACCCTCGATGGAACCACTGATTGGCATGGCCGCCCTGCTGTCCGAGGAAGAACTGGAAGATGGGTTGCTGGGATTCTCATATTAGGTAATTAATCATATATGATTACACTGTTTAGTAACAAGATTAGTTCGATTATTTATTTGGATTATTAACTAATGTTTAGGTTAAGTTTTTTATTTTAATCTGAAAATAAATGTCAATTTCTTTATTGTGTGGAAGAAATTTGTCTGCTGTAAGGAAATTCTCGCTGTTCCGACAACTTTTCCAAAAAGCAGTCACATTAGATTTCAAATGTCATATTTTGTCAGTATTTGTTGTGTGTGTATATATTTTATAACAAACGATATTATTTACACTAAAACGGTGAGAGAGTGGCTAAATCTTATAATGAGCTAGTAATAATGTGGTTCAAATTCATCTTTAATGATCACTTACAAAAGAAAAGAAATATCACTAGACTTTAGTACTAAATGATATCAGTATTTGTTGTATGTTTTTAACTATTTGTAATTTTAAGAAAATTTAACTTTTCATAATTCTTAATTAGTTTTATTGTCTGATTAGTTGGATCATCAAAATCATGTGATATTTTTGAGTTCTTTTTTTCTCCATATCATTATTTCACATCATAAGTCTCAGACAGATCTCACACTATTGTATTGAACCAAGTTAATTCACAAGTACATATAATTCAACATGATGATCTTTAGCCACATAGGATATACGTGGCTATTGTGATTTTTTTTTCCAACGTGGCTATTGTGATTAGCTGCCACATTTACATCCATGATCTCATTGACCCTCATTTTTAGTTGTGCAACCATCATATCATAATACAACATCCCTAATTAATTAATAACGCTTCGTAACACAATTGAACTGTTTTTTTAATTGATAAAATGATATCTATCATGATCAGTAAATCAAGGGCTGGCAACATTGGCGTTCTTTGGAGTAGGAGTGAACTTGGTATTGTTTTTAACAAGAGTGTTGGGTCAAGACAACGCAGAGGCTGCAAATAACGTCAGCAAATGGACTGGAACAGTTTACTTATTCTCTCTTCTTGGTGCCTTCCTCAGCGACTCTTACTGGGGGAGGTACAAAACTTGTGCTATATTTCAAGTTATTTATGTCATTGTAAGTTATTTACTAATTACTAGCTTAAAATCCAATAACTATATTAATCATTTTGCTGGTTTAACCTCATTTTTTCGTCAATAAATGGAATCCATGGTTTTATTGAAAGAAATATAGTACAAATAAGAATTCAATTGGTGTGATGTTTACTCATCTCAAAACTCCAAGTTGATTTTTGAAAATTAAAGCAGCTCATTCGTTTTTTTTTTTTAAATGTCCAAACTAGTAATTTGCTTATTTTGTAGTTTTCTTGAAAATATGATTACGTATATGTACACGAAATTTGTATGTTTGAGCTCAATCCTTTCATCTAAGCGACTCCAGTTCAGCAAATCTGGGCTTGGGCAATTTGTTTGAGTAGGGTAGTCTCCCCTCCTTTTGTACTCAAGTTAGAATGTCACTCCTCGTAGTTGAGATTAATTTAAAGCAGACAGTTGCCTGAATAATATATATAAAAAAGTGTGAGACAAGTAAGCTCAACTTTGTGGCAAAATGGATAAGCAAAATATCTAACTAGGATTAATCAAAAATTAATAAAGCACGAATAATTTTCCTCAAATTAAGATGAGATTCACTTCATAGATAGATCTGATGATATATTAGAAAGAAAACCTTGGACTGTCTTCTGTTTTCTCTTATTTAGGCATACTAGTTTGTCATAGCATTACTTTTATTTCTTGCAAGTATACTCAAGCAAATTTGTTTTTCGATTGAGCAGGGTTTGTCATTGTTATCCATATCGACCTATATATTCTTACTTAAGCCTAAAGGCTGTGGTGATGAAAAGTCTCACTGTGGAGACCACTCGACCTTTGAAATCGGATTCTTTTACATCTCTATATACCTTATTGCACTTGGAAATGGAGGTTACCAACCTAACATAGCTACATTTGGGGCAGACCAGTTTGACGAGGAGGAACCGAATGAAGGGCACTCAAAGATATCCTTCTTTAGCTACTTCTACTTGGCTTTGAATCTTGGTTCTCTCTTTTCAAACACAATCTTGGGATATTTTGAGGATAAGGGAATATGGACTCTAGGGTTTTGGTTATCTACTGGCTCTGCTGCCATGGCTTTGGTCTTGTTTCTATGTGGTACACCAATGTACAGGCATTTCAAGCCTCAGGGAAACCCTCTCTCTAGGTTTTTTCGGGTAATAATCGCTGCAACAAGAAAATGGAAGGTTGAGATGACACCAAGTGGGGACGATTTGTACGAGGGAGAGGATGAGAAGGAATGCTCTTCAAATGAGAGTAGGAAAATAGTTCACACCCACGGATTCAGGTAAGTTATATATATGTTTTTCAGATTTTAATAGATAATTTCAATAGTCACATGAATCTCTTTGGGAACATTTTCTTTATGAGATTCTTCTTCTCAGGAGAGCTTTTAAAACATGCTTAGTGAACTACCAAAAATACTCCAAATAAACCTATTAATTAAAATAAAACCATTGCTAAGTAGTACGTAGTGATGATGCTTTTTTTTTTTTTTTTGTAATAAAAGTAATAAGAATACATGTGCTTAATTATATGACCAATGGTAAATCCTTCAACTGATCCATGTTAATCTTTGCCAGATTCCTGGATAAAGCAGCAATCATCACATCAAGGGAGATGAATCACATGGGCAAGGGAGCTCAAAATCCATGGCGCCTTTGCTCAGTGACACAAGTAGAAGAAGTGAAATGCATACTTAGACTACTCCCAATCTGGCTGTGCACAATTCTCTACTCTGTAGTTTTTACTCAAATGGCATCACTTTTTGTAGAACAAGGTGCTGCAATGAAGACCACCATTTCAAGCTTCCACATTCCCCCAGCCGGCATGTCAAGCTTCGACATTCTCAGCGTAGCAGCTTTTATCTTCATTTACAGGCGAGTTCTTGACCCTCTTGTTGCCAGACTGTGGAAAAAAGGACTCACGGAGCTTCAAAGGATGGGGATTGGTATTGTTATTGCAATCATGGCGATGATTTCAGCAGGAGTCGTAGAGTTGTTCAGGTTAAAGTATGCAATAAAAGACTGCAACATCGATTGCGAAAATCCAAGTTCATTGAGCATATTTTGGCAAGTTCCTCAGTACATGCTTATAGGAGCATCAGAAGTGTTCATGTATGTTGGTCAACTGGAGCTCTTCAATGGACAAGCACCTGATGGATTAAAGAGCTTTGGGAGTGCACTTTGTATGACTTCAATATCACTTGGAAACTACGTGAGTAGCTTACTTGTTACCGTTGTGATGAAGATTTCTGCAAGGGATGACATGCCAGGATGGATCCCTGGAAACCTTAACAAAGGCCATTTGGATAGGTTCTACTTTCTCTTAGCAGCTTTGACAACAGCTGATCTTTTGGTCTATGTATTATGTGCCAAATGGTACAAGTATATCAAGTTTGAGGGAAAAGGTGGAAATGACAGTGGCAATATTGGGCAAGCTGAACTTAGAGTCTAATCAAATCTAGGGTAAAAAAAAAGGAGGGTCATAAAGATATAAAGTTATTATATGTGTCGGTCATATGTCATTTTATTTTTATTGCAGGTATATTATCGCTACTATTAGTGGTAGGTTTCAACATTGCGTGAGAGAGGTTATATATCGTCTAAACATATAAGATTTTGTTAGAAAGGGGAGGGAGTCATGAGGGTACATAGAGTCAATGCTTGCAATGATACTTGAGAAATGCTTTTTTTCATTTCTCCAAGTTGAGCACAAGGTGTTGTAGAAAGAATGTGGCAAGGCCAGTTGTAAAACTCAATGCAATCTTTGATGTAGCCTACAATATGTAATAAAATGCATTTCCTTATTATAATTGTGTCTAAGCTATTCTTTGTCTTAAGTTTTTGTTTTTATATTTATACAAATTATACTAAATTTATCTAAATTACGACAAGAGTGATTCGAACTTGCATGTTGAAAGAAAACACTGAACACAATGCTCTAATCAACTTTAGTTAAGCTTATTTATTTAAGATTTTATATGAAGCTTTTTCTAACGAACTCAGTCTAAATAGTAGATGCAAAAGATAACTTTAATTATTTTATTTTATTTTTGTAAAATAATTGACTTTTCTTAAGATTGATAAGCAGTGGGAAATAGAAGCCGTGCATGAATTGAACATCAATAAGAGCGGCGTCTTTTCAAGCTTAATTTTGTTGGGAAAGGGAATTTGGATACAAAGTCTAACCTACCAATTTGGATTATTGTTAATACAAGAGACGAATGTAATGACATCAAAACTCAAAAGTTTAGCTTTCGGCTGCAGCAAATAAACATTAAATTGACGCTATTTCCTATCACTGCCCCTCCTTTTCAATTTTATCAAGTTTTAATGTCCATCAGAGTTAATTTAAGTTTGATGGTTGGACCAATGATTTTGTATTAAAAATAAATAAATAAAGTTCTCATGCCTCATTTTCTTCTCTTTTTTTATATTGTTTTTGTTTGTTGAAAAAACTTAATATCTAGTGGTATTTGAATTTTACTAGATGAGCCAATTGAGAGAAGTCAAATCCCCCTTGTTCCACGAAAAATTAATGTAACTGGCATATGGTCCCGGTAGAGCCAAAATGTACTTTCATTGTTACGTGAATGGAATTAAATTCTTGACAGCGGAACGAGACGATAAATTGTGCACTCAAAACAATGGAGTTTTTATCTTGAGGGAAACTGCAAATACTTTTCTCTACATCAAACTTATAAATGTGGTTGAATTGTTACACACAAACCACAATGAGGTCATGTTTTTCAAGTGTCATTGGTATGATACGAGTCCAAACAATTCAGTCACTATCATTCGAGATAATTTCTTGTTATCCATCATACAAACACCAATGGCTTGATGATGACTACTACATCCCAGCAAGTACCGCGAAACAAGTATTCTACCTCGATGATTTAAAGATGAAGATGGTTAGTAGTCCAATTGATACAACATATAAATATTTGGGAGTTGCCTGAACCACAACAGGATGATGGTCAAGAAACTGACGATGGCCAAAATGTTTACCAATAAGATTAGTTCACAAGCACCTGAAACTTTCCCGGAGTATGGTGCAACCACATTGTACAACCATCATTCTAGATATCAAGTGTCTCCCCAATTAAAATAGATGCAATATCTATTGACCTCTG
>JAOTRO020000035.1:1273213-1284305 GCA_028566515.2 Pyracantha coccinea | reverse complement strand
TCTGTCTTTGATAGAGACCAAGATATCTTTGGGCCTCACCAAACTCTTAGACATGTCCACCAACAATTCATTCTCCTGTTTAGAAAGTTGCCCCGCAAAATAATGTCCTTCAAGATACTCTGAAGTAGGATGATTATGCACTCCACATACTACCTTCAATGTCCAATCGACCTCATCGCCAATATTCACACCTTTCAACAAGAATGGACATCCACATTTTCTTGTACCAAAACTCCTATATTGTTTTTTTGTGTGACCAATCTCATCTGACATTTGACCATATGCTACAACACACTTGTATGACAGATATGTACCGTTTCTTTCACAAGCAAGTGTTAGTCGAGGGCGACTCACAGTCTTACCTTCACCTTCTAAATCAGACCTTTTAATAACAATTACCATATTATTCAGCTTTCCCTGTTCACAAACCCATGTAATCAATGCATCTTTTCCTTTGAATATCTGCACGTAACACATATTTTATTTCGAAGTAAAATCCTAAAATTAACTAACACGTCAACGACACTATAAATATATAATTACCTCATAAGTTGTAAATTGATCAATATAATCCACCACACATTCTTATCCAATCTCGTTGCCTCGATCAGAAGCATCATTGAATTCTTGTTGCTAAAAAATAAATGAAAAAATTATGGTTACAGTAAAAAACTTTCAAGCTATGATTAAAAACAAATGGACAAATAGCTACATTGATGTAATTGGTGTTTGGGGCATAGTCAGAGTACACCGACAGAGAAGGGGAAAAAACATAAAAACAGAAGAAGCAATCCTTGCAAATACACAAGTAAGACTTTTTTGGGGTGCAGACTTTGTATTAGGACTTTTAGTTTGCACCAAAAGCGATGCCATGATTTTGGGCTGACAAAGAAGAAAAAAAAATATAAAAAAGAAGAAGCAATCCTTGCAATATCTGCAAGTAAGACTTTTTTGGGGTGCAGACTTTGTATTAGGACTTTTAGTTTGCACCAAAAGCGATGCCATGATTTTGGCCTGACAAAGAAGAAAAAAAATAATATAAAAAAGAAGAAGCAATCCTTGGAATATCTGCAAGTAAGACTTTTTTGGGGTGCAGATTTTGTACTAGGACTTTTAGTTTGCACCAAAAGCGATGCTATGATTTTGGGCTAACAAAGAAGAAAAAAAATATAAAAAAGAAGAAGCAACTCTTGCAATATCTGCAAGTAAGACTTTTTTGGGATGCAGACTTTATATTAGGACTTTTAGTTTGCACCAATAGCGATGCCATGATTTTGGACTGACAGAGAAGAAAAAAAATATAAGAAAGAAGAAGCAACCCTTGCAATATCTGCAAGTAAGACTTTTTTTGGGGAGCAGAGTGCAGACTTCGTATTACGACTTTTAGTTTGCACCAATAGTTGCAGAAAGATAAACAAACTATACGGGATTGATTGAAATTTTGATTGAAAAAAATTATAACCAAAATACTTATCTTCTAAAGTCTAAAAAATTGAAATCAAACAAACAAAAAATTCATAAATTAAGTCATACCTTGGTCGGAAGATTCAAAACTTCAAAATCATCATCCATCAATAGAAAAACTTATTTTTCTCTATGAGAGCTATTAGGGTTTTAGCCGAAATGAACGTAGGATAAACAAAGAATGATCATAGGGTTTAATTATAGTGTTTGAGTTTATTGATAAATTTGAATTTTATTATTATTTCATTTTGTATTTAATAGTAATTATGCAATAGGGTAAAATAGACAATTAACATTTAAAATATTAAGTTGGGTGTAAAAAGAGGTTGCATGAGTTTAAATAAAATTTCCCATTTTTACACTTTTTCACGTTCCATTAATTCCGTAAAAAAATAAAAGAAAAACTAGCGAATAAGACTTAAAAACTTTGATTTTAACGAAAATGACAAAAATGCGTTGTAAGTGAATAGTATCAGGATTGACTTTTTAAAGTAAAAATATGATTTTTCGTTAAAATAAACAATATCGAAAATGTTTCGTTAAAACTTCTAAAAATAAATAACATTACACTACTTTTGAGTCTTTTTTTTAGTGATTTGTGGGGTTCGATAGATTGACGAAGTATATTGTCGTTATGAAATCCTAGTAACTGATTAACATGACATTTCTGACATATTCTTCAGATTAATTTTTTTTTTAAGAAGAGAGCAACTGGCAGTTCATCCTTTTGGAAGATAAGAAGATACACACATATAGCATTTTTTTATTACTATCGTGTAATTTATCAGTATAAGAAATTGAACTTAGAATATACCGTGTAGAATATAAGTTTGAAATTTATCATCAACTACTGAGCCACTCCGTAATAGTTGTTCAAATTAAATTTAAGGATATATTCAAATTTGGAGTAGATGTGACTTATTTTTAATATTTCTTCCTTTGTTTGTAAGCTTTCTTTCATTGTTCTCTTTTGTCTTTACTTCTCGTATACTATTCACTACACTGACTTTTATATATTCCCTTTTTTTTTAAAAGGTTAAATAAAAAAACTCTATATATTGTTTAGAACATGTGCTCCTCATCTACTAATGTTGGAAAATAATCTCACATCGAACATAACAAAAATAATATACAATTTATATGTGGAAGTTAATTTTTAATATCATTAAGGTTTTTTTGTGATAAATTACAACATCTAGTAATAGGTGATTAAGTGAGATAATATCAATTATGCTGGTAATTTAGTGAGACAATATCTATGATATTGGTGGTTAAGTGAAACAATATCGATGATGTTGTTGGTTAAGTGAGACAATATCGATGATGTTGGTGTTGAGCCATGCTAAGCCTAAAAAAGTTATCAACTAATACAAACTAATCAATAAAAAGGAAACATTAGTAGTACATTAGGTTTTCATCAACTAGATGGTCTGAATTCGAGGTTGGGATTAGGATTGTAAATTGACTCGGAACAGTTCAAGTTCGACTTCTATTTGGTTCATTTAAGCTCAATTCATAAGTAAAATGAGCTAGGCTTGAAATATGAGAGATGATTTTTACACACCTCTTTAAGCCTTTTACGAATCTTTTTTTATTTTTGTTCATAAGATTGAACCAATTAAACGGAAACGACGGTCCTCATTAAACACAAATATTTTAACAGTTAAAAAGAGTGTGTGCTTATCATTTTCCTAAAATATTAGGCTCATTAGTAAACTTTGGTATATCAGGCTTATAAAGATCGTGAGCAATATTTTGTATCTTTTTTTATATTGGACATGCACTCATTTCAAAGTTTTTAGCCTACTATTTTGAGTATATTTAGAGTTTGTTTGGAATTGCTTTTAAAATGATTAAAAACATTTTTTATGAAAATATTTTGGGACCAATCTTTAGTAAAAAAGCAAGTAAAAGCACTTGAAGTGCTATTGGAAACCAGAAACACTTTTTCTAAAAATACTTTTAGTCATTTTAATAGCACATCAATTATGTGTTCATTACTACGCTTTTTATAAAAAGAATTGTATCAATTTTCAAGTTTTATTCAGCCATGTCAACAAAAGAACTCGAGTTCAGCTTATAAACGTGTTGAGCTCCAGCTTGGAAATATCATTCAAGCCAAAATGGAGCATATGTTTACGGGCAGCAACTAAGGAGTTTGAGCACCTTCATACTCGACTTTGGCTTTGATTACTAACATATGTATTGGGTGAAGTTGTTATTATTTAGGGTTGTATGAGTGATGAGTTTAGTTTGTAGATAAACTTGCACCTAAGTTTGTAATTGCAAATTAAATTTTGAAATCTGTATTACAATTAAATTTTTCTTAATCTAACTTAGAGTGTAAGCAATCTGTATTACAGTTATAAATAATAGGAAAATATTTTAATGAGAGTAATAATAAGTGATATGAAAAATATGAGAAGAGGATGCAGTCAGAGTTGAAGTATGAGAGTGGTACTCATAGAAAATACGAATAGGGACAGATTGGATTGGAGGGAGAGAGGGAGCTAAGTCGCCAACCGCTAAGCAAACAAGTGTTGGTTACAGCTGTATTCACGACCACCGTTCGCCCCCCTCATCTGGTCATCTCTTACTTTTCTTTCTTTTATTCCATTAAATAATATCATCCAACGTGTATTAATAATAACACGATAATCACATCCCTATAATTTCAGATTCTCTCTTTCCTATTCATTTTTCTTTTCCCCTCGTTTAACGATTTCGTTGTCTTGATCATTCGGCAACAAAAATATATGATCGTATATTTACTGAATTTGATATTAAGCATTAAAATTAAAACATTAGAAGAACATACATACATTCTTAATCATCAGATGACTGAAAAACATTTATTGTGATATATTTATTTTTGCAATATTTCTACCCATATATGTATTCATGAATTTTGTTACAAGAATGTTAATCTTAATTGTATTTCAAGCGGTATTCTATATTAAAGGAAGAAATGTTAGAACACGAGATGCAGTCTGTTGAGATGATTAATCTTCATTACGTGTGAAGTATTTTGTTTGAAATATCTTATTAGAGAATGGTATTTGGGGTCATGATTCATCATGGTTCATGCTCGAGGAGTGGTTTCCACCTTATATCAAATTCAATCTGTCGATTCTCTTCTAAATTACGCAATTTAGACTGCTCAAATAAATAAGGAAATGCAGAGGTGAAAAGATAAAGTGCAAACATCATGTCTCTTTTAAGTTTATGTAGCTTCTTTATTATTGACTAAGGGCTCGTTTGAATTTTTTTTGGAATGACTAAAAGCGTTTGTGGTAAAATTGGTTTTGGGTTCCAAAATCACTTGAAGTACTTTTTGAAAGAAGACACTAGATATGTGTTTCTTAAAGGAAATACTTACAATATTCTTTCACGATTCACTTAAATTTTTAGTAAGGATTAATTTCAAAACATTTTCTCTACAAGCTATTTCAATAATTTTAAAGGTAATTTCAAACGAGCTTTAATAATTGTTTTTTCACATAACATCGATATTTTATGTGACAACTTATATCATGTATTGGTTCAACAGAGAGTTTAGATTCACAATTCGTCAACAAAATCCACGCATATGACAACCTAAGCATGACAAAAACATGACCATATAATAAGTTTTTCAACTAAATAAAAGAAATACACAGCGGAAGTTAAAAAAACAAGTAAAATACGTTATACAGTGACGCAGGTGAGCAGAGTGAGACGGGAAGAGAGAAAATGACGATGGTATTTTTGGTTCGTTTATTGTGAGAAGGCTGTGTGTCCTCGTGATCCGCGCACAGCCTACTACGTGATATCCAAAGCAGACTCTGTACAGAAACACCATCAGCAGCAGCAAGTACCCACTTCCCATCTCTCTCTCTGTTTACTACTGAGTCCGAGGCAATCCCTCTCTCTCTAGGAAGAGTTGTTGCTGAAGTTCACATCAATCATTTACTCATACTATTTATTGCACCCACATTCAAGGGAAAGAGATTTCTCTTATTGGGTAATCCAGTTTTTGGCGTCTCTCTCTCTCTCTCCCTCTTTCTCTCTCGTCCTTGTTCTTGTTTTGCTGGACTTCTGGTTCTCTTGCTGCTCAATTTCACGTTTTGTTTCAGCTCCGCAACTTTTAGGTACTCTCTCTCTCTCTCTCTCTCAATTCACGTCTCTTTTTCTCTTCTGTTTTTGTGGTATCATGCTTCCCAATTAACTTTGTTTGTGTGACTCTTGACTCTGCTTTTTTATGTATAATCTCAATGTATCTAATCTTTTGGGGGATTCTATTGTGCTGAAATTGTGTACTTTGGTTGGAAAATTTTTGTGGGTTGAGCTTGGTTTGATGAAATTTAAATTGGGTTGAGCTTAGTTTGCAGAAATTTGAACTGGGTTGGCTTGTTTTAGCTTCAATGCTCTGTTTGATGCATAAGTTTTGTTATCGAGTATGTTGGTGACTAATTACCCACTTATTGGTGTGATTAGTAGTAGATTTCAATTCAATTGATTCCTAGAACCCTAATCTTTGTTGGTCTGATGGAAAACTGCAAGAGACGATGCGAGTAATGGAAGTGTATTAATTTCAGGTCAATCCACACAAAAAGTTTCCGTAAATTGACCATAACCAAGCCAATCAGCTTTAGGTGAAGTCTTTTTTTTTTTTTTTTTTTTTTTTGAACAAACACAAACGATATTATCTGCCGAGGGGAAGGGGGCTAGCAATAGTGTGGTTCAAATCGCATTTGGCGAGAATCGAACCTAAGACCTCTCACTTACAAGTGAAATCGCATTTGGCGAGAATCGAACCTAAGACCTCTCACTTACAAGTGAAGAGGAATACCACTTGACCGTAGTACTAAATGACAGGTGAAGTCTTTGTTGAGTTCATTGAATTTTGTATGTGCATTTCTTGTCCCTGTTTATCTGTATTGACCGGACTCTGGTTGGCTTGAATTAAAAGGAATGCTAAGTTGGATTTAGGTTAATGGAATTTGATCAGAGTTTGTTAAATTAGTGCGAAACCGAGTCCAAGACTTGTCACAGGAGATAAAGAGGGCAAGTCAACATTTAGGATTTAAGTATTAATGATTCTACACATGTTGTAATATGAGTGGATTTGATGTTCTGCATTGGCATGCTACGTGGTGCAACAGATATTCACGGTAATTTCTTGTAGAAATGAATTGAAACAGTGAAAGTATCTTATCTAGAGAAGAACATATAGATGCACAGCTTCGGCTTTCTTTCATTTAGCAGTTTTAAGTGTTTATTTTCTTCTATATGCTTATTCTAAAGAAGAAAGCAGAAACACAGAAGAAGTACTTGTGTGTTTCTCTCTGTATAACACCATTGAATAATTGGTTAGAAAATTGTTAACTTGATTGAGGAACATTAAGTTACGTTAGTTGATTTGCAGCAGGATTGTTTGATAATGACAGATAAGGGATATTGAGTGATTTGTCCGATAAAATCATGAATATGTTTTGGCTTTAGTTCGACATTAAATTGATCAAACAGGGCTCTGCAGCCTTGCAAGTTGAAGACTCGGTGTAGCTTTGAAGCTGGGTTCTTGCATACAATCAAAGCTTCGCGCTTAAATTTATTGCGAATATAAACTCTTTTAAGTCCCTGACATTACTTCCTATGAGATTGATATGCCATCAAATTTCATTACTTAATCCCCCGTGATCTAATTGTCACTTTCTGCTGATGCTGCAGGCCGTCCAAGAATATGGCTTTGGGTATGATGGGGAAGTTTTTGTGACGAGAATGGATCCTCAGGCTTTTATTAGGTTGTCAATAGGCTCACTTGGCCTAAGGATTCCTGGAACACCTTTCAAGTCTGAAAAATCTGGTATTCATGCATTCTCTTCCCCATATTCGTGCGAAATTCGCCTTCGAGGATTCCCTATGCAGACAGCATCAATTCCCTTAGTTTCTTCCCCTGAAGCTACTACCACACCTGATTCTCTCAGCACAGCCTCGAGTTTTTATCTTGAAGAATCGGATATTAAAGCACTGCTGGAACCCGGCTGTTTCTACAATCCTCATTCCTGTCTGGAGATCGCTATTTTCACAGGGAAGAAGGGATCCCACTGCGGTGTAGGGAACAAAAGGCAGCAAATTGGGACATATAAGCTGGAGGTTGGTCCCGAATGGGGCCAGGGAAAGCCAGTGGTTCTTTTCTGTGGGTGGATAGCTATCGGCAAAAACAAGCACGAGAGCGGAAAATTGAGTGCAGAGCTTCATTTGAGAATAAGACTAGATCCTGATCCAAGATATGTTTTCCAGTTTGACGATGTGACGAAACTTAGTCCTCAGGTTGTTCAGCTTCGAGGCTCCATTAAACAGCCTATTTTCAGCTGCAAGTTCATCCGGGACAGGTGACGTGGCGTCACTTATCTTTATAACTTATGTTAAATGTTTAAGACCTTCGCATAAAAACTATGTGAGGTTTGTATCGCTGAGAAAAGAAACAAATGTCGATGTAGTTTCTGATAGTTTAATGAATCTACAGGGTTCCCCAGGTGGATCCATTGAACACATACTGGTCAGGTGCTGCTAACAATCCTGATCTGGAAACAGAGAGAAGGGAGAGAAAGGGATGGAAGGTGACAATACATGATCTCTCTGGCTCGGCTGTTGCAGCAGCCTTTATAACAACTCCATTTGTTCCGGCAACAGGTTGTGATTGGGTTGCAAGGTCCAACCCAGGAGCTTGGTTGATTGTTAGTCCTGATCCTTGCAGGCCTGATAGCTGGCAGCCATGGGGAAAACTTGAAGCATGGCGTGAGCGTGGCATCAGAGACACTGTTTGCTGCCGATTTCGCCTTCTGTCAGAATGCCAGGAAGCCGTGGAGCTCTTCATGTCTGAAATCCGCATCAATGCTGAAAAGGGTGGGGAGTTTTTCATAGACACAGACAGACAGATGCGGGCAGTAGCAGCGGCAGCAGCATCCGCCAGTCCGATACCAAGCCCACAAAGCAGTGGAGACTTTGCAGGTTTATATCCATTTGTAGGTGGTTTCGTCATGAGCTGTAGAGTGCAAGGGGAAGGAAAAGCCAGCAAGCCATTGGTACAACTAGCCATGAGGCATGTGACATGTGTGGAGGATGCCGCCATCTTCATGGCTCTTGCAGCTGCTGTCGATCTTAGCATCGAGGCATGTAGGCCCTTCCGTCGGAAGTTCAGGAAGCCCTCCTGCCCTTCTATATGAAAAAGTAAGAAAATTTGAGGAAGAAAAGAGCGGAGGTGATTCGGTGCACTGAAAAAAACCGTAGTTTCTCTTGATTGATGTAACATCTTGCATTGTGTACAGGAAACTCTTATTTAGAACTTTCAAGTATTGTTTAACTACTCATTCATGGTGGCTAGGGGTGGATTTTTTTGCCAAATTGCCATGCCAACCGAATTGCCAACCGTGCCATACCGATTTTGTGCCAAATTTTTTATGCCAATGGTAATGGTACGGTATTCTACCGAACCGAAATTTCGTGGTACGGTATTGGTAATGGATACCATTACCACGGTATTACCGTACCGTACCGAAAATTTAATATAATATATAATTTATATAATATATAATTATAATATAAGTTATAACACTGTGTTAATAACTAAACTTTAGAGGGTATGGAGGGTCACGTGGCTGAAAGGCTAGTTATTAACACATATTTATAAATTATACTATATATTTATAATATTCTAATAATTTAAAAGTAAACCCTACAAATTACAGACAGTGGACACTAGACACAAACTATTTGCTCAGCTCTCTCTCTCATTATTAGTAGGTGATATTGCGCAAGTACATTTGAATTTGTAAGTATGTGTAATTATATTTAGGAGTGGTATTGGTATGATTACTGTACCAAAATCTTCGTACTAATTAACATACCATCATACCAAATTTTTAGTATACCAAATTTTAATATGCCAAATAATTTGGTTGACATGATATGATAATTAGCATTTTGGTTTGGGCCACTGTTTGAGCCAAAATTTGATCTTGTTTCCCAACCCAATTCAAGGCTGAGACGTGTTTTTGCCCACTCTCTTGGGTTCTAAAACTTTTTAATTTAATTATAGACAATTTATAGAGATTCATTTAAGAAAAAATGAGTAAACAGATGGAAGAACTGCTAAAAGTACCCAACATTTCTTAAGAAATAGGAGTATAGAGATTCCGAGACTCCATATCTACATTCTTTAAGCACAGAAATTAACTTGATACACGAAATGTCATAGCCCGTCCCGGAAATTTTGTAAAGTTGATATGAATTGACAGATTTGCCCTTGAGCGTTGGGGGTTCGTTGGTAATGTTGCACTAAGGTTTTGGTCCAATATTGTATATTCCTTAATTGTAGGGACCAATTGGAACTAGAAGATATTTTGTTTGTGATTGGTGGCTTTTAGACCACACAAACACACCCTCCAATCCTCACCACTCCCGTGGACTCTCTCTCAAACTCTCAGTCGCTTTCTCTCTCTCTCTTCGAACTCTCTCTCCCTCTCTCTCTCTCTCCCTCTATCGTACGGCATCACCCCAAAAACCATTGAAACCTTGTAGATCGAAGTGGAAAAGGGCACCATTTTGTTCGTGAGAGTCATACGAGTCTATTGGCATCCATTTTAGGTATGAAACCTTTCGATTTTGCGTTGACATCACAAGCATAGAGTTTGGCACTGTTCACAAACTTTTTGATGGTTGATTTTTAGGACAATCCAAGCTCATTGCGAGGTTAAGAAGGTTCCCATGAAGCTCGAAGAGGTTCGTTTGACAAGTTTGGACGTCGGGAAACCTCAGTTCGAAGTTGGCCGGTTTTGGTGGAATTGTCCCGACGAGTTTTCGAAGAATGTAGAAGTTTTAAAAGGTATAGCCTTCTTCATCTCGAAATTTGTGAGGTTTTGGTGAAAATTTCATGGAAAACGATGTACAAACGAGGGAGAAATCATCGATTTCAGGGTTACCCAGTTTTCCAGCCCGGCGAGTTTTCCGGCATCTAGACGAAGAAGATGATGCACGTGGGGGGTGCGTGGCACCATGGCCTCCCCAGCGCGTGGGGGCACGTGAGCCCATAGAAATTTTTTCTAAAAATTTGTACAGGGTCGTGATGTCGTGTAGGTCACGTTGGTATATTCAAATACCAAAATTGAGCTATGTATGAGAGGTTATTACCTAGTTTGGTAAATGTGCGTTAATTAACGTTATTTCAGTTATTTCTCTTATAGGCGAGGCCTATCCAGAGGACGAGCACAGTCAGGGGCGACTCGGGGGCTATGACTCATCGACTTATCAGTGAGTGGGCAATTTGTTTTATTTATATATTAGCTATATCTCCCAGAAAACTGTTTTGAATGAAAATACATTTTTGAATGCCATACATAGTGATTTATAAATTGCATATGAAACATTTATATACACATACTGTGAAGCAACGCTGTGGACGCTCAGGTAAGTACCAAGTGAGTTATTTATGTTTATGTGATATGAGAATATGTTTGAGAGCTCATAAAACTTCACCCCGGTGTTAGTGCTTCCGCCCAGGGCTAGGGCACAGGCTTTCACGTGTCGTTCACCTCCCGCACCGTATGCTCGCCTTGGATCCAAGTCAGGTGCACAGTCTTGTCGTACA
>JAOTRO020000035.1:1236520-1259709 GCA_028566515.2 Pyracantha coccinea | reverse complement strand
TAGAAATGCAACTGAGAATAATCTGCCCTTCCCTTGACCCCATGTCAAGAATCACACCTACATGAACATCTTCAACAGCAATATTTTCGGCAAACAAGAGACCTAGAAGGCTAAACAAGGTTACGACGGACAGACAGATGATGGCTATTTGCTTCTTTGATTGAAACTCCATGTGCATCGCTAACTCAAATTACTCAATTAATCAATACTTCTCTTGTTTCGTTTAGCACCGCAGCATCGTTTCGCTTGTATTGGTGGAATAGTTAAGACCGCACAAACATTTATTCAGCTAGCAAGTTTTTTGGAACTTTCTGTGGCTGCCTTGTCTTTCAAGCTATACTTGACTTTTACTTTGATAGCATTTAATGCTATGTAAGAAAAGATCCAAACCAAAGACAAGATACCATGGGATTATGATACATGGAGATTCAATGGCGTGTAAGACCATCTCCAAATGAGATGTCAAAGTATCCAAATCAACAATAACAATAAAAATAGACAGCTAAAATGTTTTTCAACCGAAAAGTCATATCTAATGTGGCATGACATAGAATAGCAGCTCTCCCCCTTACTGTAAAATTTGACACCAGCTTCAAAACTTTTTTAATTAATTTTTTAATGTTATTTTATTAATTTTTTTTTTATAGACCTGCAGCTCTCCCCTTTCACTCTCATGGAAACTTCAAAGATGCTGCCATAGACATTGTACTGAACGTAGCGTCCGCCGTGGGTCAGCACCCTTCTGATGTTGTGATCACCTGCTGGAGCAGAGCTCGGGTCCATGGTCAACCCGCGGGTCCCGAATCCGAAACGGGTGGAAACCCAGATAGGATTTCGGGTCTAGAAAGGTGAGCAAGACAGAGAGGGAGAGAGAGTTGTGGAGGAGAGCTGTGTCGGCGGCTGTAAAGGTTTTGACGTTTTTCTGGGGTGGTTTTTGGGGAAATTCCAGAGAAATGGGGGGAGAGAGAGAGGGAGGGAGGGGGTTATGACCCGGAGAAACTTGGGTGACCCGTGAAGAGACAAAATGGAATCTGGAAAGAAGGGGAATAAAATAATAATTTAATAAAATAAAAAGAAAAGAAACTAGTGTAATAAAATAATATTTAATTTGACATATACGGTAGAGAACAAAATTTTAAAAAATGTCAAAAATGCCACATAGGCTGTCAAATTTAAATTTTATGTTTAAAATTTGACATCTCCTTTAGAGATACTCTCAGATCTAAGAGATACACTTGGCATCTTACAAACTGAAACTTACAAGAAAAAAGGACAAATTTTCAAAAAAAGACCTTAGTAAGCTATTTAATTCTAACACTCCATTCTAATTGGCTTACTGACTTCACTTTAAGAATTTCTCTGAGATATGTAAACTTAGACCTAGTATTCGTGTCGTATTTTTTGTGTTCGTGCCATTTCATGTCATACCCAATATCTTAATGGATCGTGTCGTGTAACACCGGTTACAGTAAACGGGTAATATGACCCGACCTGAAATCGACCCGTTAATATTATCAGGTAATATAATCCAACCCGTTACTCGGTAAAAAAAAATTATTTTAAATCAATAAATAATGAAAATGAAAAACATAATTTGACCCAAAAAAAAATACTAAATCAGTATATGTATACCACATTGTCACATAAATATTACTCCAAGACATTTAAAAAAAAACATTTGTCTTATAAGTATTATATACTCCAAAGTAAGAACCTAATGAAAAATCATTAGTACATTACTATAAAATATCAAATGTTCAAGAATATGCTAAATGAAAGGAGTTGTGCTTCAAGGTTGAGGAACCTTGCACGTTTATATATGCTTTAATGTTTTTTAGACTTGTACATTAATGATTATGAATTTTATTTATTTTGAACTCCCTTAAAAATACGATTCATAAGGATTTGTATGGTTTTAAAATTCAAACAACGATGTACCCATACTCACAGCGTAGAGGATGTTGATCACGAGCCTTTGCATATTTTTTTTCATTTTTTCGAACTTGTAAATTAATTATTATGATTTTTTTAATGTGTTTGGTATTTTAAAATTACTTGATACTTTTATTTTATGTGTTTTATAATTTTTTTAATCTCACTCTTTACCTATAGTATACTATAAATAAAAATTAAATTTTTTAAATTCATATAGAATAATAATACAATAATATATATTTAATATACAATATATACATATACACTACGACTATTGTAATTATAGTAAGTTTTTTTAGTAGTTAAAAAAATTAAAATCATCAAAATAACTTTTTTCTTAACGTGTCAGAACAAGTTAGCAGTGTGTCACTTTCGTGTAAACCTGTTAAGGACCCGTTCTTATCGTGTGACCCGATAACATCCCGATTGGTTATCATGTTGACCCAAAACCCGTTACTTTCTTGTCGTTTACGTATCGTGTAAGAAATTGTCAGGTCTATGTAAACTGATCCTTTGGCAGTGCTCTGGTAATGATATCTGCCAATTGTTCCTCAATTTTGTAGTAGACTAGTTCAATCACATTTTCTTGCAGATGTTGCCTTATGAAGTGATACCTTCAATTAATATGCTTTGTCTTTTGATGAAATACAAGGTTCTTAGTGATGGCAATTGCAGACTTAAGGAAAGGAGTGGCATCAAGTTGAATTTCAACAAAATCTTCCAAGACAAATCTAATCCATGTAGTTTTTGAGCCCAAAATTGTTTAGATGGGTCTGAGCATACTTCCTTTGGTGAATGAAGATGCTATTCTTAGTTTGGATTACCCTGATATCAAGGAAATGGTATAACAGACCTAGATCCGACATTTCATAGTTTGCCATCATATGAGTTTTGATATCACTCAACATTTTCTCACAATTCCTAGTGTATACCACATCATCAACGTATAATGAAACTATGAGTTCAGAGTCACCTTCAATTTTGATGTAGAATGTTGCCTCATTTGTGCTTCTTGAAAACCCATTTGCAGTGAAATAGGAGAAGATTTCTTGGTACCAAGCTACAGGAGCTTGTTTTAGACCATAAATAGCCTTTTTCAATCGATATACCATGTCTTCTTCTCCTTTGATAATGAATCACTCAAATTGATCCACATAAACCTTCCCTTCTATCACTAGATTAAGGAATGCTTATTTGACATCAGGCTGGTACTATTTCCATTCTTTCTATGCCACAAGTGCAATTAGTGTCCTTATGGTGTCCAACTTTGCCACTGGTGTAAATGTTTCATTGAAATCCCTCAAGTTGCTTTGAATACCTTTTTGCAACAAGCTTTGCCTTGTTGTTCTGAATTGAACCATCCAAGTTAAGTTTGGTCTTGTATACCCACTTAACATCTATCACTGGCTTCTTTGTGGGTTTCTCCACTAAATCCCCAAAGCCATTTTTCACAATCATGAAGAGTTCATCCTCCATTACTTTCTGCCATGCACCATCTTATGCTGCTTTGAAATTGGTACCAAGCGAAATATCTTGCAAATAAACAACTCAATTTTGCATAGTAGACTAGCCAAATGAGCTGGTCAACTAGTTACAAGTTAGTCAGTGATAGAAAGTGCAGCTACAAGTACATATCCTGATTGACCAGTACATCTAACTAATCAGAGTCCGCCTAGATCAGTTTCACAACACCAAATCCTAAACTCACATTTACATATCAATTCATTATACAAACAGCAACGACAAAGTAATTATGAATTAATGTATGATGGATTGACTTGTCAAGCTTATCAGTCAACTAAGTACAGATTCGTTAGTTAACCAAACGCAAATCTCCAAATCAAACTTAGTTTACTACAAGTTATTCTAGTCAATAACAATTTAGTTCATAGCTCATAACATGCAGTGTAAACTTAGTCACAAACACATATCAATTAACAACTCAAGACGCATGAAACATATACCAGTAAATAAGATATGTAAACAAGTTTAAGAGAAAAAGAACGTACTAAGTTTTTGGCTGGAAAAACCCACCTCTGGGTTAAAAAGTTGGGGACTCTCCACTGATTCAAGTCCACTAGTGTAAACAAGATTCATACAAAGTATCCACATAAGCTCAATTCCTAGATCCTAATATACGGAGCAACTTATACCTTTATCCAGCCTTGCCCTACATGAGATGAAGATTCCTTCGGTCTACCTTTATACAACCTTGTCTTACACGAGATAAAGATTCCTTCGGTCTTCACAAAGTAGCAACTCCTCCTGAGCTCTTCACCTTGTGGCACCGAAATGGAGTAGTCTCTAATCTTCACAAGATGGTAGCTCTTCCTTAACTCTTCACCTTGAGTCACCGAGATCGACACCAAAAAATACACTTGATGTGATAATGATGATAGCGTGTAATCTAGATTCAATGACTAGTCAGTTTCTTCAGTCAAATAGTTGAAAAAAGAAACTGATGAGAATCCAAAGTTGGTCAATAAGTAGATTTGAAACTTGAAAAACTACGACAAAATTTAATGCAAAACCATGAAGAACAATGCAACCCTATTATGCAATGACTGGGTGTTTAATACATGAACATGGTTTTATCGCTAGGGTTTCTAATGAAGAACACAAGATGCAACTTAAGGTTTCAAAAACTCTCTGAAAGTGAAAATTTTCCTAGCCAAAACAATTGATTATCTAAGAAGATTTAAACAAGCATTTTCAGAGATAGATTTACAAATATTCAAAGAAGAGTATTACCCAGAAGAAAAAAAAAGGCTTGATGCTCTTAGGGATATCTGAGTTGGAGAGGAAAAACCAACCATTTAAAAATTGTAAACTTTCTCTCCGAAGAGGAAATGAAATCCTCTAACCCTATTAAAACAAAACCTTTGATTGCTGCAAACAAGGTACAAAGGGACCCTTGTCAAATATACAAGCAATCTAAGCAGATCAATGGTGAAAAGTGTAATCTCGTATAAAAGGTGTTAGTCAGCCAATGTAGGCTGTCTTAAATTGCATACCTGCTAGTTGGACAGAAGTGAGAAATTCTGACAAGACAAGGTCACTAGTCGAAATGCATCGTAAGTTAAACATAAAATGCATATGCATGAACAAACCTTTGAGGTGATGTGCCATAGCCACGAACACTTATTCCTAGCAACAAAAGCCTTTAAGGAAATATTATAAAAACTAATTGGAGCATGTGTGGTACAATTACAATATTAACAAGGAAAGCCAAATATAAAAGTCTAGACTTCACAATCTCCCCCTTTGATTTTCCTTGACAAAATACCCGAAGCCTAAAACTAATTTCAGTTGCCTACACTCAAAAAAAGAACCAAGGAAGGAATCCTGCACAGCAACAACTCTTGACAAGAACAAGTGAAATTTATCATGGGTAAAAAGCTTGCAAGGTAAGAACACAATTAAAAAATTTCTCCTCCATTTTGTCATAGTAAGATAAAGACAAGGCGGATTATCGCACACAAGATCCAAATTTTCAACAAATACACAATGCAAGGATAGTAAAAGCACAGCATATAATAAATAGTAATAGATCATATGAATTCGCCCAAGTAAAGTGTAGTAACAATTAGATTAGCAACAAGTAAGCATAGATCATACAAATAATCTCAAGTAAAGCACAAGTTATGCAACTTAGCACAAAGTCTTAAAAGAAGAACTACTCCCCCAAAAAAAGTACTTTTCTAAAAACCAACACCCTCGTAAGAAATGCTCCGACAACTTTCAAACTAAAACGCAAAGGAAGAATGAAGCTTCATAACTCCCCAGAATGGAACTCGTTACCAAAAGCAACAGAGTCAGAGACATAGTCAACCAACCCACACTAATCCAAGACATCATCTTTCGATTCATGGATGGTAGTCACAGTAATACTAGAGAAGAAGAATTTAAAGCATACAACCTACAAGGTTCTGCAGAAAGGACCAGATCCATAGGTAACTCAAAAGAATGGTGGAGATGGAGTAGAGAATTACAACTTGAAATGAGAGAAGCACATAAGAATAAAGTTAGGTAATGAATTTAGTACACACAGTACACACACAAAATCCTACTCCCCCATAACATGAGTTCTGAACAAAATACTATATCCCCCACAATGAGTCATCTCATAAGGTAACATGACTCCCCCGTAATACCTAGATGTGAAGATAGAGAATAAAGCATAATATCAAAACAAAGTGGTAGAATGATACATATGTGCCCATAGAAGATACTCAAACTTAGTGGTGTCAGCCTAAGTGATGACAAGATAGTCATATGGTGAAAGCCTGAGAGATGTGACTGAGATGATTCCATATCAAAAATAGATAAGAGCTTTCCTTGCAATCCCAAATGACCTAAGTAACCCTTAAACTTTTCACTCTTCTGACAAGAACCAGTTACTCGACAGATAAAGAAACATGTCCATTTAAAAATGGTTTTGTGCAAGAGCACACAACAATGTACCCAAACAATTTAGACAACACACAACAAAAAATTGAGATCAAGGAAGATATGCATAATCTCGGCACCAATAAATTACAACTAATGAGACAATCCACAATGGAATTGAAACACGATGTAGTTTGAATATCTATGCTTCTATGGTATGATTAGCAATTCAAGAACTTAAGAAATAAACATGCAGTGCATCTCAAATGACAAATCTTCAAAGGCATACATGGACAGTAAAGCATAGATTAACACAAGCTCATAATGCAACAATGATGTGTCAATGTATAGGAATAGGGATAGGTGATAGTTTTCTTGAAATCATAGCTACATGCCACTAGGCCCAAGGTTAATTCAAAGGCTAACCAAACTTTTATTAATCTATTAAGCTTAAGAAACAACACTTCCTTGATAATATGAATAAAGGACAAGACTCGCAAAAAGTAAGACACGAGTCTCGAAAGAAAGTGAACTTTGGTGTGGAACTTTGAGTGAGGCACCAATTTGAGATATGCCAAGGTCAATTGAATGAAGGTGAATATTAATGAGACACCATTTGATTTTTAGACATTCAAATCCATGACTTGCAGAGGGGATCTTGAAGCACAACTTCATGACATTGCATGGAAAGGCCAAATTGATGAGATTTTCCCATTTTTGATGATATATGATTTCTTTTTTAAGACACTCCTCTCATACAACACTCTCCCATTTGAATTTTTGTTTTGATTTGAGGAGAGGACAAGAAGAAGAAGAGAAATGACACATGGTCCAGATTATAGAGTAAGTAAAGTCACTACAACTTAATCAAGACCAAAGTGAATTTACCCCTCAAATCAACCCAAGCTTTTGTGAGGTAAGAAAAATAATTTTCAGAGGCTATCTAAAGTAATAGGGAGAGCCTTTGACATCACAGTGGAAAAATTATCCAAGGTTAATCAACAAAATACTAACAATGTATGACGGTTAAGAGATGCATACAAAGAGAGAAATACAATTGTCTGATGAGTCAATTGACAAGGCAAAAACATGCACTGAAGCTGGACATACTAGAAGAACTTGGAATCTTACTTATTCAACCTATTTAATTTAGCACAAAGACAACTAACTATTTTTCAGTTGGCACAAAGATTAAAGTAAAAATTTTGCAAATCTCTAATGAAGTGATGTCACATGTCAATATGTTTGGTTCTTGATTGTTGGACAAGGTTGTTCAAAATGTCAATTGCACACATGTTAACACAAAAACAAGAGATTGCAAGATCCCTAAAACCATAAATCTCATAGACACCGAGCACTTGGAGTTTGTTACACCATTGGAATTACCATAATCCTCAAAATCATTTGGTAAATTAATTTTGACTTCTTCATTGAGGTGACCATTATGAATAAAAGTTTTGCCACCCATTTTGAACAATTTGAACTTCAGCTTGAATGTAATGGCACGAAAGAAACTTACATATTCAAGTTGAGCACAAAAGCGAAGCTTTCATTAGTGTCTACTCCTTCAAGTTGAGAGTAATCTTGAGTAATAAGTCTGGCCATATTTCTGATTACATTTCCTGACCCAACAAACTTGTTGATGTATATTCATTTAGTGCCAGTAATATGAATGATTGATTGGCAAAGGACCAGCCAACATTTCTTTCAAGATGATTTAGCTTTTCGTGCACAACTGATATCCATTTCTTAACAATCAACGCAACTTTGATGTACTTTAGCTCAGATTGGGAAATAAACCACACATGATCAGTCCTGCTTCTGACTAGGGCAGGAGGACCAAACATAAATTCATTCAACGCAACTTTGTACTTAGTGAGAAATTGATGTCAAATGTTAGATTTCTCTCTCAAAACGCACACCCAGGTGAACGTAAAGTAGTCATCCACAATTAGCAGACATAAATTGTTCCCATTGAAAAAAGGCAAAATTGGACCAACAAGATTCATGTGTATTACTTGAAGAGGCATGGATGTTCCAATGTTAGAGAATTCCTTAATGAACACCTTAGCTTGTTTCCCCAAAAACCATGATCCACAAACACAGCCCCCGAGCAACCTTTTTCTTAGATAATCTTTGTAGATCCTTGATGTTCACATGACCAAGTTATCTATGAAACAACACACTAGTTTCGTCAATTGCTTGGTCAAACATTCAAGATTTACCAATTTTAAAAGCATCAAGGATGTAGCATTTGTCTTTGGACCTTGGGAAGACAAGTATATTCTTTCCATTTTATCGACAATCTGGCTGTCTCTTTTGGAGGAACACACTACATCAGCCAGTTTGTCACACAACTGACTAATACTGATGAGACTTAACTTTGACCCATCCACATAGCAGACATTCTTTAGCTAAGGAAAATTAGGAATATTAACAGCACCCTTTTCAATTAATTGACATTTGTCCCCACAACCAAACGCAATGTCACCACCATTAAAAGGAGCAAAAGACAAGAAAACATATTTGTCTCTGGTTATATGACAAGAACACTCACTGTCAAAATGCCACACATTTAATTTGGTAACTAAAATTGCGTTGAGTATAACAAGACATTTATCAGAAATTTTCTTGATCCCTTTAGAGCTTGGCTTCACATGATTCGAACTATATGACTAAACAAGTTGTGAAATTATGTTAGCTTCAATGACCAGTCGATGAACCTGACCTTTCAAGATGTCATTCTTTCCATTTTAAAGCAGCCAATACTTTGTTTGAATATGACCCACTTCATCACAATGATGACATATAGGAAATAATCTTCTCACTAGACTAGGATTGACTTCAGCTGCCACAAGCTTTTATTTCTTTCAACATAACCAATATCACTTTTATCAACATATGGCTTCCCAACACTCATCATATTTTTCAACCTTTTCAACTCTAATAGTCAGTTGAATGACCATGTTGTTAGCTTCATTCAATTCGATTAACTGCATCAAGTTAGTCTCATGGTACATTACATTGTTGGTCGTTAATACATGGACTTGATTTAGCATGTTTTCTTGAGATTTCTCTAAGTCCTGAACTTGAGCTTCAATGGCAGAAACAATTTCATCATTTTCTTCTCTATCATCATAAGCAGGGCCTCTTCTGTTTAGAAACTTGACTTGAGCCCCAAAAGAAATAACCTTTTCACCTAGTTCCATTCTGACAAGTCGGAGTGACTTATTTTCTTTCAGTAGCTCAGAGACTTTTCTGGACAGCTCAACATTATCTGCTTTAGCAACACAAGTCTCATAAAAAAGTGAGTCATGCTTGATACACAACATCGTAAGTCACCTCCAAAGGATCATCCAACACACGTTCATCAACACTAAGTTGGCCTTCTTCCACTGAAGCAACAAGAGCAACAATTTGTACTTCATTATAAGATGATTGGTCAGATTGTTGAGAGTGATTACTCTCACAATCACTTGAAGGTTTCGTTTTAGCTTTATCTCCATTGTAAACTGGTCTTTTAAAGCTATTGGCATATACATCAGCACAATTATCAGCTCCACCACAAGTGAAGCACGGTCCAGGCTCACTCGAAGATAATGTATCTCTAAGATTGAAAAGTTTTGCTTTCTTATTGTTAAAATACTTCTTTTCTTATGATTGGAACTTTGGATCTTTGGAAGAGTCTTCAATCCTTTTGACATCTCTTCCCTTGTTCTCGAGAATCCTTCTAAATTTTTTGACAAGCAAAGTCAAATCCTCTTCAAGAGATAGATCTTTTAATCTCACATTAGCTTTTACTTTTTGAACCCCTTGGAAAACAACATCCTTCCCTTTTTTCCAATCTACATCTTCCATATCAAGAGTAAGACAATTAAGGGCAATCAAACCCTAAGCATCCAAGAAGATTCGAAACTTCTCACTCCAAGCAACGTAGTTCGTTACATCAAATAAAGGAGAAGAGTTAGACGAACCAGTAAATCAGTCATGATCCATAATGAGATTCCACCTAATACCAATAACTCCCAGAGATCATTATATGTATATCTAGAGCAAGGATCTGATACCAATTGAAATTGGTACCAAGCGAAATATTCTGCAAATAAACAACTTAACTTTGCACAGTATACTAGCCAAATGAGCTAGTCAACTAGTTACAAGTTAGTCAATGATAGGAAGTGCAGTTGCAAGAATAGATCTTGGTTGACCAGTACATCTAACAAATCAAAGTCTGCCCAGATCAGTTTCACAACACCAAGTCCTAAACTTAACACATTTATATATCAGTTCATTATGCAAACAGCAATGACAAAGAAATTATGAATTAAGGTATGTTGGATTGACTAGTCAAGCTTTTTGGTCAACTAAGTATAGATTCGTCAGTTAACCAAATGCAAATCTACGAATCAAACTTAGTTCACTACAAGATATTCTATTCAATAACAATTCAGTTCATCGCTCATAATATGCAATGTAAACACAGTCACAAACACATATTAATTAACAACTCAGGATGCATGAAACATATACCAGTAAATAGATATGTGAGCAAGTTTAAGAGAAAAGAATGCCATAAGTTTTTGGCCAAAAAAAATCCACCTATAGGTTAAAAAATCGAGGACTCTCCACTGAGTCCAATCCAATAGTGTAAACAAGATTCATGCAAAGTATCCACACAAGCTCAATTCCTAAATCCTAATCTACATAGCAGCTTATACCTATGTGCAACCTTGCCTTACACGAGATAAGGATTTCTTCAGTCTGTACAAAGTGGCAGCTCCTCCTAAACACTTCACCTTGTGGCATCGAAATGGAGTCGTTTCTAATCTTCACAAGATGGCAGCTCCTCTTAAACTCTTCACTTTGAGTCACCGAGATCGATGCCAAAAAATGCACATGTTGTGATAGTGTGCAATCTGGATTCAATGACTAGTAAATTTCTTCAGTTAAACAGTTGAAAGAAGAAATTGACAAGAATCCAAAAACTAGTCAATAAGCAGATTTGAAACTTGAAAAACTTGACCACAAATTTAATGCATGATCATGGTTTTGTGTGTTTAATGCATGATCATGGTTTTGTGGCTAGAGTTTCTAATGAAGAACACAAGAGGCAACCCAAGGTTTTAAAAACTCTTTGAAAATGTAAAATTTCCTAGCCAAAACAATTGAGCATATAAGAAAATTTAAACAAGCATTTTCAGAGATAGATTAATAAAAATTCCAAGAAGAATATTACCCAGAAAAAATGCTTGATGCTCCTAGGAAGATCTAAGATGGAGATGAAAAACCAACCCTCTAAAAATTGTAAACTTTATCTCTGAAGAGGAAATGAAATCCTCTAACCCTATTAAAACAAAACCTTTGATTGCTGTAAACAAGGTAAAAAGAGACACTTGTCAAATGTACAAGCAATCTGAGATCTCAATGGTGAAAAGCTCAATCCCGTATAAAAGGTGTCAGTCAGCCCATATGGGCTGTCTTAAATTGCGTGCCTGGCTAGCTGGACAGCAGGGAGAAATTCTGACGAGATAAGCTCACTAGTCGAAATGCATCAGTAAGTTAAACATAAAATGCATATGCATGAATAAACTTTTGAGGTGATGTGCCAGAGCCTTGAACACTTATTCGGTTATTCCCAACAGCAAAAGCCCTTAAGGAAATATTCTAAAAACTAAGTGGGGCATGTTGAAATTACAATATTGACAAGGAAAACCAAACATAAAAGTCTAGCCTAAACTACAACATATATTGCCCTTTATTTTGACTGACATATTAATTCTCCCAAATGGCTTAGCATCGCGACTCCATTCCATATACCAGTATACCACCATGTGGAATTCCTGTTATCACCTTAAAAGTTCTCCAACATGAAACTCTTTTTCTTTCTGATTATATTGAGGAGGAGGAGAGCGACGGCATATACCGTGTAAGCATTTGCCATCACCTTCACATAAACCTTCAAAATGCATCTTAGCTGCATTTTCTCCTCTTGCCATCTACTCAGGAACATCGCTGTCGACTCCTCAAGTCTCAGGCATTGTGGCTCTACTCAAAGCAATGCATCCTGATTGGTCGCCAGCAGCCATTAGATCAGCATTAGTGGCAACTGGTATTCATATTTTGATATAGTCTAATTTCATTATCACGATATATGTGAAACTTAACAGTGTTACGAAATGTTGTCAATAATGCAGCATGGAGGAATGCCCCATCTGGTTTACCAGTTGATAAATACAACTTTCCTTCGAATAAAAACACACTTTTTATTGCAAAATCTTGGAGCAGCGTCGGGAGTGGTGGACGGCTTTCCTGCATGGAGCTTCGGAATGCGGTAGGACAGGCTTCTACTGGGGAGCAATTGGATTTATCTGCATGTGTCTTGGGTTCTCTGGCAGAGAGGAATGACTCTTTTTTTCAATAACGCAAATTCGAAGGTGATGACTGTTGGCTAAGGCAGAGAGACTGCTGGGAGATTTCAAGGTGATCAATGGAACGCATCCTACAATTCCTGTTCCTATTATGTCAGCTGCCAAATGGTCGCCTCCTCCTCCGAGTGTGTACAAAGTTAACGTCGGTGGGGTGGTTCAAAGAGGGTGGAGCAACGAGGGCAGTGCGAGCTGTTGCAAGAAATGAGAGAGGGGAGTGTATGGTTGGATGTCCCAAACAAATTCAAGGCTTTATTGGTGCCAGAACGATTCCGGCAGCAAAAGAGGGCTTACTGTTCGCATATGAACTTGTATTTCGCCATGTCCTTTTGAAAATGGTTGGGAAAGGGGTAAGTGACAGACATCAACGCCGAAGAGGACTGCTTCGAATTGGATGGCCGTCTGTGGAGGATGTTAAAACCCTAAGTGAGCTTTTCAGGTCCTTCTCGTGTTCATGGGAGCAACACGATGCAAAAGCTTTCGCTCGTTAATTCATGGATCGAGGAGCCGCCGCAAAAGTGGCGGGGATGTGTGTGAAATCGGACTCAGGTGCATACGAAAGAACACATCCGATTAGCCATCTACGTCTCTAAATTATGAAAAGGAAATATTGATGCAAGACACTAAACACAAAATACAAGTTTTCAAATTAAGGTACAAGACATGTTACACAAGGCCTCATCAGAATTTCACCGTTTTACAGCCACATCAAGCAACCATGTCGGAACGCTGATCGAGAGCATCCTTTCAAAATCTGTGTTCAGAATCTCTTTGTAATTTCTGTACATACGCTTGAGCATTGTAGCCTAGAACCCAATTTTACTCATTCTGAAACCATTAGTCATAAATGTTTCCTTTCCCATTTTCCTTCTCGTCTACCATCCCGTTCCCTCCGCTCCACTACCTGCCTGGATTTGCTCCCTCTAGAACCATGCCTCTGACCTGACCCATATCCACCAGGTTGTCCGTCAATTGCTGATACTGAGTCCGGATCTCCAACACTACCCGTGTCACCAGAGTCCTTGCTTCCATCCAGATTTTCTTCATAACCACTGCCCCCATCATCCAGACGATCACGTGATTGTAAAATCGTAGGCTGGCTTGAAAATTGCCGGGACCCAGACAGAACCACAGTTGGCATGGTCCCCATGGAAGAACTGGTAGTTGAAGTTTCGAGCTGCAAGTTTCCGGTACTTGATCTTGTGCTACCGTCACTACCCGCTCTTCCATTTTCTCTTTCACGATACCTATCTCGGGGCCGACTGCAAATGAATAATACCAAACTGAGTCTAAACTGACAGTAAATGCAGAATATAAAAAAGATGCAGCAAAACATGCATGCACAACAATAAACCAAGGAAAACACCACAAATGAACAAATGCCAGTTCAAAAAACTAATTGCAGGTAATTATAGAAATTAAAGAAATTAACCATGTTCGATATTCGCCACAGATGCAACTTAGGTTAGCTACAGAAAATACAAAGAAAATTCATATTTTATTCAAACTTTCAGTGGCATGCCCTCCACCTTTATATTGGCTAAATAAATATTTTAACATACACTAGCTATTCATGGATGAAAGTTTAGGATCATACACCAGTCCCACGAATGGCATAGAAGTCTCACCTGCTGTAAGTAGAGGAGAAGTCGCGTCGTGATGGTCGTACTCCTGCTTCAGCCTGTTCTAGTTCACGCTGAAGCTCTCTCTGCCAAATGGAAAGTGACAGAGGTATTAGCACGTAACCTTTTTTAGCCAAAGTACTATATGTAAACATATCTAAAGCCCACAAACAAGAGGCTATAGAAACTGCTTCATTAAAAGGCCTATTACTTTCAAATATTGTGCTTCCACCTTTTAATCAATATAATAAACTTGAATCATAAGACCGTTCCCTCACCATGTTAACAAATTTATCAAAAAATGATGTTTATCGGATGACTTGCAGATGGCAGAAATCTGGAATGACCAGATACTTCCAGTGATGCCAAATTATCAGCTCTCTAAAAATAGAATTTGAAACCTAAGAGAACAAAACAGAGTGGATGGATTCTCATTTGAGTCATTTATTTCCAAGGGATGCTTTCGAAAGATCTTACTCAATTCATTCTCGAGTTTGTTCATGCCTACATACACAGCTATATACAAATGCACAAATAGATCCAAAGATTCTCTCTGCGGGGCATCTCCTTTCTTGAATGACGGACGAGGAAAGAATCATACGTAATACTCAATTTCATTCAACCTTGATTTCATTTATTGACAGATTAGGATGGCGCTTTAAAGCTTCAGCATTACGTTTAAAGTATAAGACTCGGCTGAACCCAAAATTTGAGACTTAAAACCCAGAAAACATCCTGTCCAAAGGACTCTAAATAGACACGTTTAACATGTAAAGATAGGTAAATGTGGGAAGAGATGGAGGAATGCAAGCACTAATAGAAAACTCCAGTGTATAGATCAGTAAATATATGGAGTGGAGGGGAAAGCATGATCACCCAATGTATATCAGTCAATAATTTAATCGGGTATAGGTCTAGCAGAAAAAGTTATAGGTCCAAGTCCTCCTGGCCCTCATGGTCCTTTGGTCAAATTAATGAGTCCAGGACCACCGTGAACAACGGTCTAACAAATTTTTCACATGAATTTACCAGTCTGCCAATTATCCAACAGACAGCCCAAAGAGTAACAGCATTTCTGATGCCAATTTTACTGAAAGGATTTTTATCGCATATGAAGAGAGCCAAAAAAATTTTGACTGAAATTTCACAGATCAAGATGGTAATGAAAGGGTTTTTATCACATATCAATATAGTGCTGAATAGTGCTAGGGAATTACCTGTGTTTGCCTTTCTTTCTCCATCTCAAGGTTTTGTCGCAGCTCCCTCGTTTTTGCACGCTCAATTTCTAGCAATCTCTGCCTCTCGATATCCTTTTCAACTTCAGCTGCTCTCTCCCTGGTACATTTAGTCCATATGTTAGTTGTAGTACCAGCGAATATGCAAAAACTACAATATAACACAAGATGACAGGAAGCAACACCTGTCAAGTTCTTGAAGTAACTCAGCTTCTCGTAAAGCTGCCTCCTCCAAATACTTCTGCCGGTCACGTCTCATGAGAAGTTTTTTCTGCCTGCGGGCAACTATGTCTTCACGTAGCTTGGACTTTTCTCTGATAGCAAAGTAAGACCATAAAAAATGAATTTGAAGTCTAACAAGCACCCAGCCAAAGAAACTGAAAACCTTCCCAAAACCAAGGGACGATAGTTGAAGAATTGGAATAAGATTATTTCTGATTTCCTAGCTGTTATGTGTCAAAGATTTGATTGTTCTAAAATTTGGTGCTCATCGTCCATCAAAGTTAGGTGCCTTAAAGATTAGGCCAAATGGCACCTGTTGAAGAATTTCAAAAACTGACTCAGAATATCTTGACAACCAGATTTTGAGCTAGTGGATCCTTTGTTAGGAGAAGAGCCTCATTTGTTTCGCCAAAAAGGCCTTGTAGAAGTACTTGACAGTTAGTTTTACTAAAGGTTAATAACAAGAAAAAGAAGGCACTGAAAATGTAAAAGGTAAACTTGAAGACTCCTGAATGAGCAAACTAGTCTGTGTTACCAGCCAATAGCAACTCAAAAGTAACCATTTTTTGTACACTTCATAGTGATATTAGAGGTATCTATAGAGGTTAAAAAGGATCTCAGCATCGCACGAGTTGTAAGTGGTAACTAGACTTGGGTATGTCATGTGCTCATTTGTTGGTGCATGCTTGTTGGCTGGTAGTTCGGTTTCTCAAGAAAGGGAAAAAAAAGGATGAGGAAAAACAAGTTTAAGATAAAACATAATATCACGGAGCTGGCCCAAATTCAGATCTTGGAATCCTTCCATTTCTGTGCTGGTAGGCCTCAAATCTGGATATATCGCTGATGTTTTGGACAAAAATAAAAGTTGTGAAGCTTGCTCATTCCAGTGAGTTTTACTAATAACTAACATACCAAGAATATTCGTATCACTTACAAGGAATGAATGCAATCCTTGATTTGCTGAAGCCGTGCATCATCTTTCAGAGGAGCTGAAAAACAGAGAGTTAACTATTTCCACAGAAAAAAATTGAGCATGACAGTTCTCAAACAGGCAATAAAAAGTGGGAAAATCTAGGGAATGAAAGGATTACAGCTTAAAGAAGGAATCCGGTGTGCATCTTTAGAATCATTAGGTGATTCTTGTAATGAATGTTCTTTCTGAAGAATATCCAATTCCAATTCAGCCTCCTCTAGTTCCTATCACATATACAGATAATGTAACCACATCTATAAGTTTGCAACATCACAAAGGCATCTATTCTAATAAACGCTCACCATGACTTCTTGGTCAATTTTGTTTGAGAAAATTTCAAAGTACGACGTTGCAGAAGTTAAACCGGCAAGGACCTGTGATAAATTACAATTTTTATTAGCTTTCACAAGATGGAAGGCAGTAGGTCAACTGAGCCTCTTATTCTAAGCCCTATTTTTCTTAATTTGAGGACAAAAATAACCCATATGTGTTTCAAGTGCTCCAGCATTATCAAAGTAAAGAGATAATGTCAAACATGTTTAGTAAATATCAGATGGATGCCTATCAGATAGCATTTGAGATGTATGGATGGGTAGATACCCATAACAGATACAACTGCTGTTTGAAAGTATATACTTAGGATTTTAAAGCTCAAATAGTTGCAAGAACAAAGATAGTCAGACCTAAAATTGCTAATAAAAAAAAGCAAAACATTTATAGCAAAAATTTGAGTAAAAATAAGTAAAACAACACATCCTACAAGATCAAGTATACCAACACATATAAATACGAAATACTATGCGTTTGTATTGAACCCAGAATACAACCCCATTGCAGCTCTGTTTGATAAGAAAGACAAGGACATCTAACAAGCAATCCTAGCTTTATTAAATTCCAACAACCATAAATGAATAGTACAGCATTTTGGTTGCAATGTAAAATTTCTGGATGTACTTGAAACAGTAAATATTTATGACTATTCAAGAAGAACTTAACCTTTACAGGATCTTTTGTGTTAGATTAAGTATGTGTCCTATTTAGATTAAGCTTTTTTGGAGGACGAGATCAAACAAAGATTTTTCAATACAAACAAAATTACAATAACATCAAACAATCACTATGCGCAAGTCAATTATATTTTACCATATCATCTCTAAAATGTTCCTTACCTGAAGAACAGACTCACGAGTACTTTCAAAATCTGGGTCAAATTGTTTTGAAGAGCTCGAAGCTAACACTTCTCTCAGGACCTTACATGTAAAATGAGGTTTAGTCAACAAATGAATAAATTTGAAATAACTGATAAAACAAAATCATGTCCAAGGAAAATGTTGGTCAGGTAGTCCAAGTTTTTGAGATGTTTCTGTGACAACAATAAACAAGACTTTCCTATTACCTACCTCTTTAGCTTCATCCCCTTCATTTCTTAATCTACACAAGACTTGGCAAGCCCTTCTCTCGACAACCCCAGACCTGCCATCTAATGAAGGAGCAATAGGAAATTAAAGATAAAAATAAAATATACATAATATAACAAGGAAAGTCAACAAATCGCTCCAAACACTTCTGGGATGATATTAAAAAAAGTAGAGAGATTAGCAGGTGGATACCAGTTTTTGACAATGCCAGAGTCTCAATATGTTTCCAAACATTTTGAGGAATCAGAGAGATATCTTCATCTGGGCAGTAGAGACAAGCACCAGCAATCAGTGCTAATGAAAGCCTCAGCGGTGGGCCCTCACAACTAGAACGGGAAAGCTCTCCCAAACCATGAATACTATCAGCTGCCGCGAGAAAAGACTGTAACAGACGTCGCTCAGCAAATGGGATATAATCCACAAGAAGTGCCATCGCACGAGTCCTTATAAGTAATGATGCATCAGATGATGCCAGCACAACCACCAGATCCCATGTACTTGAAACCAAATGAGAGAATATTGACTCGGGAACAGATGTAACTAAACCAGGTGAAACTAAATTTTTGTAGAGCATGGAAGATTGAAGGTCACTTGCCCCACTCAAATCTTGCTCAGCAAGCTTTCCTAAGAGCTTAAGCGCTATAGATCGTTGCTCAGGTTCAGGATGACCCAGCATTGTACAGAACAAATCAACAAGAGAATCCTCACATTCCTTAAGGGAATGGACACCTCTAGTAAGCATAATCAATAACCATTTATCACTTTGCAATCGCCAAGCAATTTTCGGTGCATTGCAAGAACTGTTCTTTATTGCAAAACAGATGGAGCCAATCACACTGTTAAGGGCAAACTTATGGGGCACAGCAAGTAGGCAATCAAGCATGACAGATGCAACTTCCCAGCAGCTGTTTTTCTGAAGGGTCAGAATGGTCTCAGAAATTACTTCTAAGCCATACCTCCAATGATCAAGGAACTGGTCAGCTGACGTAGATGGGAAAGAAATTTCAGAGTCATTTTCTTGAGCGTCATTGACTCTTTTTGCAATTGATGCCAAGCATCTTGAGTACATAAGACACTCTGTTGATATAATAGTAATCTTCTTAGATAGTTGATGATGAAGATTCCAACACAGCTCAGTCGTTGAGTAAAGCTTACCAATGAGAACCTCCAAGTGTTTTGAGAATTCTTCTATCTCCGTGGGAGATAAATGATAGACCCTTTTGTTCGCAATATCAGTATCAACATTATTACCGTTCAACTTCTCGGAGACCTTATCTTCAGAAGCACTCGGGTAGACATCACTGACGAACCACGAAGGTGACTCCAAACTACTACCATTTGGTACATCAGTGGGCAGCTCCAGTGGGATGGCACCAAAGAATCGTAAAGTCTGAACTAACAGAAGCTTGCAACTCTCCAGAACACTCTGGAATGCACAAAGGTAATTGTGAAAAGAAGAAGTTGGCTCAAAGGCAGTAAAATCGGCCCAAAAAATTAGGGACTGCAGCATTTCCCTCCTACTCTGACCAGATAAATCAGGAAAGACAGACGCCAAAATGAAAATTGTCAATCCTCTGTTGTACACTTTTTCTGTAGAATTATCTTCATTTGCTGCCTGCTTGATGTCATTGAAAAGCTCATCAAAGCATAATGACTCAAAATTAACACATGAATCATCAATCAATGACCTTTCCTCGTCGCACACCTTACATAAAGAATACGAGATAATTGGTTTCAACAAACGCAATACAGAATCCAGAAATGATACATCGCAGTAAGATGCCCTACAAAGGGATGCCAACACTTGCACCACTCTTGGTATCTCAGGCACCATTGCCTCCATGTGCTCAGTTATGATGGCTTCAAGTGTATAAAGGATGATTGCTTTGGCATTCTTTGAAACATAACCTTTCAAATTCTCATAACTGTTTCGTGCAGAAAGCTGCTCTGTATAAAGAAATGGCCATGAACACAACTCAGAGAACCAACACAAAATATCAGGCACTATACTCGAAGAAAGGGACCTCAACTGCAGAGCAACAGCCTCCAAAATGGTTTCTCCAAAAGCTTCAAATTGCTTTTTCATATTGGGAAAGAACTTAGCGAGATCAGGGTAGATGACACGAAAAGATTGGTCCCGATGCTGCTGATCATCAATTTTAAATCCTTTACTGGATGCAGAAACAATGTTGCCTCCTGATTCTTCATATTTTCGATTGACAACATTATCCACTAAAGAAAGTTCATCTGAAAATACAGATAATAAATATGTCAGCTGTTGTAGATCCGAAGCAAGAAAAAGCTGATCATTCATGTACTGTCTTGCATTACGAGATACTGCCATCCAACCAAGAAATCGAACAAGAGGGGATGTGGATCTGGAAAACATAGTTATCCTCTGCATCCAGGCTGAAGGTGGAATCAGATTTCCGTAACGAAAACAGCTTTTATTGATCGCAAAGTCTGCTTCCTCATCACCACCACTTGAAGAAATTACCAATCTTTGAAGAAGTATCCACCGTCGTTGTATCCCATGTATTGTTTCCGGCTCCAACTGCAGATTGCCATCTTTGAACTGGTAATACAGGGATCTGAGCATCCCATTTAAGTACTCAGCAGATCCTAATGCAATGTCAATCACATGTTCTGGAGCACAGCATAGCTTAGTAGCAGAATTCAACAAAAATATCATGCACTGCATAAGAATTTCATGCATTGAGTGCTGCTCCCTTTGCAATCGTTGAACCAGAAAGCAGCACAACAAAGCTTGATTTTGTCGAACCAAGGTGATAGCATCTGCAGATTGTACATCAAGGGCAGACACCATAACGACTTGCTCATCAAATCCTGCGGTGCAGTACGGACTAATTCCTGCATCTGAAACTTTTTCTCGATATTTCCTGTCTACCTCTGCAGCCTCAAGCAGAATTTGAAGAACAGTTTTGTCTCTTTTCCTTTCAAGAAGAGCTATGGTTTCTAATTCACTCTTAGACTTTCCAGGGAGCATTCGCATCCCCGTTTCATGATTTTGTGGAGTCCTAATCCCATTAGTGTTTATTTCCTTCATTAACTTTGGACTGCCTCTGAAAGACATCATAAAAAATGGATTGACATAGCACTCTGCTGCCAAGAGCAAGGCATCTATAGCAGCATCATGACTCTCAACTGTAATCTCGTTCCGTGAATGCAAATCTAAGGCCAAACGCCGGAATTCAGAAGCCCTGAGTTCGCAGTCTTGATAGCTTATAAGTTGAAAATAATCGGCCTGCACGTTGAAATATTCCGCAGAGAAACCAGAATCTAGTTTTAAGTCAGTTTGAAACTGGTGTGGAAAATTTTTCCCAACATGTTTCGGTTCAGATCCAGCATCCCCATTCTTAGAGACAGAGCTGTCCTCATTGGGACCACTGGATATATTTGTCAGTACAATGCTATGCAGTTCTGGAGGAGAAAAAAGAAGATTGACGTCTTCTGAAATGTCAATTTTTACGGCTGTATCAGAAACATCTGTCTTCCCATCAAATTCATCGTGGCTGTTTGATTTTGAAGATGCTACCCCATGGTGAGAAACCGAAGAATGAGGTAAACTAGATGAAAATTCAGGTTGCAGTGGTCTGGAGGCAGGAGATGTACGAAGATCAATTTCAGGAGGTAACTGCATGTGAGGTTCCAAAACTGAGAGTAACACACTGCATCAAGAATTGTATGTCCATCACCAAATCCAATATATCGCAATAAATATTGTTGCAGGGGAAAAAAACAATAATGTTAATTTGAAACACTACAGAAATCAACAAATGAAAAGTGAAATGCATGAAACAACAGGGTAACATTAACTTGTATATTCAAGGTCTGATAACAGTAAATAGAAGCTTGAACTATGATAACAGTAAATAGAAGATCCGTTATTTTTTTCCTCAGAGCCGTATGGAAATTCATATACATTTGGGCAAGCTGAATTCAAATTAAAATGAGAGTTCAGTAGGTAAAGCCAACAAGTCATAATAGCATTAAAAATTAAAGATATCCCCCAGTCCCATATTAACCCAAGTAATTATAAAAAATATAAAAAAATAAACTAAAAACCTTATGACAGGAGCATGTATTACCTAGGAGCAACTGTTCCACGCCTCCATTCAGATTCCAATGAAGGGAGAACTGCTGGTTTCTGCACTGCCGTACGAATAACATTGAGGGCAATAACACAATTCTCTTCCTGCTTTTCTGGATATGCAGAAGATAGATCTCCAAAGGCTATTTTCCCCTTCAATCTGCCTACAGCAGGATCAAGGAAAGGCTCTAGCATCTCCACAAGAAAGAGTATCCTGTGCTTGACTTCCTGAAAACATTGAAAGTATAGCATAAAGAAGCTATTATAAATATTCTTTTAACTCCACAAACAGATCAAATTTAAACTACCAATCATGATGAAAAGAAATCCAAAACAGAATGCAATACCTTATACGTTCCTAGCATATCATCCAAATGACCAGAGAGAGCCAGAACAAAGTATTTTAAAGCAGCACGAGCACAAGGCAGGGAATGGCGAGCACCCTAAAACAAAAGCAACAACAGTGTTTACATATTGAAAACAAAAGCCAGCTATCAGAAGGTAAATAACATTCATAGTTCATGTTACTGGCTAAGTGGTTGTGGAGATTCCCAAAGGAACAAAATTCTCTCTGGCACAAGGTGATAAGAAGCAAGTATGGGCTGCAGGATAATGGGTGGAATGCAAATCCTCCGCTGCGGGGTTCAAGTCGCAGCCCCTGGAAAGATATTTCGTGTAGTCTCCAATCGTTTCTACAATGCTGCAAGTTTGAGGTGGGCAACGGGGAGAGGGTGAGGTTTTGGGAGGATGGTTGGTTGGAAGGGGGACCATTGAAAGAGCAATATCCTAGATTATTCTTGCTATCGAGAATGCACAACCAGAACATCTCAAGTTTTGTGGATCTTTCTATCAATTCTTT
>JAOTRO020000035.1:1190658-1206106 GCA_028566515.2 Pyracantha coccinea | reverse complement strand
GTGCATAGGGCTGCTTGAGTAGACACTTTCTGTTTTTCTTAAACCATTAGTGTTTGCAGGAACACTCCAATTCGAAGTGTGAGCTGTGTTGTATGCTCTAATAGGTGAACTTGGCTCAACAACACGTTCAATCTCCAAAACAGAACCATCAAGTGGAGGAGTGATGGGATTACTATTCGAAAGCTTATTTTTGGATGTTGTTTCTATATTACCACTTGAATCAGTGGAAGCTCTGCCATCCAAGGGAGACCATGCAACTGAGTACTTCCTATCAGTGGCCACATTCTCACAGTCAGAGTCTCTGTCCATGTCTGAATCGTCGCCATTCACTCCTCCTCCATTCCTCAAGTTGTTGACAGCAGATTGTACTTTATGCTTCTGTTACACACAAAACCAAATTAGAAAATCTCTATGCTATGCGCGCGACCGCGCACACCCACAAAGAGTTGGCAAGTCATCAAAGACTAGAAATTTCGAAGCCAACAACTTTGAACCGCTGCTAAATTCTTAACAAAAAGCGCGCACCTCTCCAACCCATCTAAGACCATTGGTGTCCATCCCTTGGTCGAACACAATTGTCGAAACTCCTTTTGACCTAACAGATTCACCAATGTCAAAACTCGTTTGTAGAGAAAATCTGACAAGCGACAAACGAGACTTGTTTATTGGTCCGATGACAAGTAGAGTGATCGACCAAGTGCTTATGCTTCTGGGAATCCCGCTTAAAAAAAAAACAAATGATTTGGGGGAAGAAGATTGTTACCCCTTTTCTTTACTTATTTTGTTTTTCAAATGATCTTTTGATCAAACAGGAAACTTGTGAGAAAAGCACTTTCCAAAGAAGAATAAACGTGCTTAATAACTAAGAACAATTGAGATTTGAGACTTACCCAAATCAATATCATGGAGCTTTTGAGGGCAACTCTCTAACATTATTGGGTTTTGCTCTCTCTCTCCTTAATGCCGCGTACTTTTTCCATCTCGTTTTAGGTTCACACATTCCATGCACCCACTTAGGACTTGGACTGCATTTTCCTTTCATTTGTGTCTTTAATCATAAGAAAATTAATGAACCGAAACTGATGCCTCTTCCCTATCGAGAAAGACTTATATGAAACGAGTTCATCGTCACGTGGTGTTTCCTGTCTAATAATGCATTGCCATGTGCAAGTTTTTCTTCAATATGTGATGGCTTTTGTTTCGTTTTTGTTTTTGTTTCTTGTAAAATGAGGTTTTATCTTTAAATTTGAGATTTGAAGCATTAATTACAATTTTTTTTTGTCATAATGAGGACGCGAGGGATGGAACCAAACGTGATTGGTGAGTCAGGTCAATGGTCTACTATCACACTGATATTGTCTCAACTTAACCACCTACACAGTCTGGCAAGTGTTGGATCTTCTCGCAAAGTTCCTTGGTGATTTTAAGTAACAATATATTCTGTCAAGTTTTCAATAAACCCTAATGAAACCTTATTGAGCAAAAACTCAATAACTAAATAAAATAAAACTAATACAATAAAGTGAAATGTAATGTCTTGAGGAGTTGGATTATTTGAATAGTCTAATATAGTGAAGGGCGAGTAAATGCACAACTTCACAATGTAGAACTTTGGGATCCTTTTCATTTTAGCTTGTGCCTTGTGGTGCAAACAAAGCTGGAAGAAGTGATAACTTTGAGATTAGATTTAAGATTTGATGTCGAAAGATATATTAGTTCAAGTTCGCTCTTGGTGAAAGTCAAACCTAAGATGTCACTTATGAGTGAAGATACTGCTTCAGCACCTGTACAGTTTTTTTTTTTTTTTTTTGTGGTGGGGAAAAGTGTAGAGAAACAAGAGAACAATAGGTCAAGCTCTTTTCTTCCCCTTCTTGTTGGTTAATTGTAGTTTGGCACTCGACCAAAGAAAGGGAAAGAAATGTCGAGAAACAAATTTAAATTTGTATTAGCATCGGACTTTATTTCCTTTTTCCATATATATTCATTGCCGGTCTTTAGCTTTACAACCTTAATCGGGTCGGTAATTTTTCTTAAACGGTACGTACCACTGAATGATCCGAAAAATCTTACTTTGACGATATGAAGAATTTCTTCTTTGTGCATTGGAGGTGATTCATTAATCGCTTAAAACTGAAATGATCAACCTCCTTGACAAAGGATAGAGAATCTCAACTAAATTAAATTCATATAAACAATGGAAAGAGGAGAGAGTTTAAACCCACCCGGCAGGCCAAATAAACACGCAGGTCAGGCGAAAAACATGCCGGAACCAAAAAACTATTGGATCCAGATTCATATGGTCAATAATCTAAGCCTTCTAAACTAATAATAAACTCTACATTCATATATTTGCTCTTTACCGAAAGGAAATTAAACTCTACATTCATGATTTTATGCAGGAACAATCTGCACAACATCGCAGTCCTCCATATCAGTCATCGTCCGAACCAAGAACCTGCTGTTTAAGAACTTGAAGTTTAGCAACCAACTCATCTCTGTTTTCCTGCACAACAATAATCAACATTAAGTATATATTTTAACGTCTGACTAGTTACTAAGTTGACATTTGAAGCTAATAGTTTATAGTTACCTTGAATATCAGGTAACGAGAGCTAAACCAGATTGTGTATCCAAGACCCACGACTTCCAGCAACTTCGGGAACTGCTTCAAATGGCGAGCAACATCAATATCCCAGAAAAAGGGTATTAATTCATAATTGTAATTCAAGAAATTCACGTGGAAAGTATGTTTGGTGACATACCAATGGAATAGAATCAATAGCTCCAACGACAGCTGATGCTAACCACAGAGCAAACAAGGCACCACCACCGTATAGCAAAACGCTGTACATATCATCACTATCCAACTGCAATTAGTCAAAGTGCAAACCATCAGTACAGCTTTTCTATTTTCTTTTGGTCGGAAGTAAAGCATTTTTAATGATAGGGTATTTGCAGTTGTGCTTAGAAACATGGTTTTACCATAAGTATGTACTAACAAAATCATATTCCATATCATCAATATTAACACTAATTTAGCTATCACTTTCTTATATATATAAAGATCAACCAACGGCAAAACAAATGAAACAAAATACTTCCACCAAGGGCAATAAGGACAGAACAGAGAACAAATCTGAGCACTGTACCAAATCAAATATCGAGTTGCTCAGGTAACCGCTCAGAATTGACATGATTGTCAAGGTTCCATTGAGCATTCTTAGACACTCTAAATTAGTACTGAATCATCATCGGAACCATTCACTAGCAACCAAAGACAACAAATGACAAACAAAATACTAACAAAGGGAGTTGACGCACAAAAAAGAGAACAAATTTGAATCCTGAACCAAATCAGCATGTCAGGTTGCTCAGGTAACCACTCAGAATCGACATGATTGTCAAAGTTCCATTGAACATTCTTAGATACTCTCAACTAGTTACTAAATCATCATCACAACCAAAGATCACAAAAAAATAATACAATAAAAAAACTGGTAAAACTAGGGCAAAAATAAAACATGAAATTAGTACAACGGTAAAACAAAGAAAAGGCTACCACGACATTACAATGTATGAAAGCACAAAGCAAGTTAGCTTTCGCTTTCTCACATATAACGATACCAGGGATACATTGAACCATAATATTCAGGTTACCAGAAAACCAAATAAAAAGGTAAAACAATCACGTTAAAGAAAAAACATACAAGTAAGCACATCCTTGATTCTGAAATCCAATTTGATGTTTGACAAGAAAAGTCAGTGTCAAAAACCAACCTTCATGTGAACAGTGCAGTAAATTAGTATACCATCAGACTTTTCATGTGGTGGAAAATACAGAAAGAACGATGGAATTGCATTTTTAAAAGATGAAACGGAACTGAGGAACATATTTTGCTGAGGTAAACACTCACGAAATCCTTCACCAAACCACCAAATTTAAAATACCAAGTTGCTCAGGTAACCGCTCAGATCGACATAATTGTCAGATTTCCATCGAGTATTGTTAGACACTCTCAAGTAGTTACTGAATCATCATTGCAACCAATTTTTCAATTCCACAATATTGATTTTGAGAAATTCATACCAAACAAAAACATGTTATTAAGTTGCATAAATCCAAAAATAACATCTATACAATCCTCTATGTATTTACCGCTATAAACAGAACATGTTTTTGCATGCAACCAATTGCTCATACAGACATTGAAATGTATGTACTGCTTCTACTTTGATATATGTAATTATGTATATTAACATCTACATAAAATCACAAACCTTTAAGTCGAGGTTACCGAAATACTCAAATATCTGCATCTGGCCATCCGCGTCCGCATTTGCATCTTCTTTAACTTCTTCTTCAGTCCAAGTTCGATTGTAAAGATTGTTTTCAGGGGGCACAACATCCTCCAAGGATACGCCGCTGCCGCGCTCTTCGGCACTCGGAGTTTCTTCTGATGTTGCTGCTCTTGCCAAAAGCAATCCTGAAAGAAAACCCAAAACACCACACAAAACCGAATAATTTCCAAAAAGGCCAATGTGAACAAGAAAAATAATAAAAAAATAACCCCCTATTGAGAAAACTTCCAAATTTGAAAGCAATCAAGTTGAATAAAACGAAAAATCAAAATACTTGAAATTAAAGCAGCGACAAAAACAAGAAAAGAATATAAATTTATGGAAAAAGAGCCAAGAACCTAGCTGGGGAATTAATGGGGTTTGTTGGGATTCGATACCAAATGTTAAGGGATGGGAAACGTACCAGAGTGAAGCCGGAGAGGGTTGAGTGAGAGTGGCATTTTTCTGAGAGGGAGTGAGGGTTTGGAGCTGAGGTTGCTGGTGGGATTTGTGATGAGATGGTGGCGGTGGTTATTGAGGTTGGAGATAGCTTGGGGAGTGGCTGTAGAAAGCTCCATTTTTGTTGCCGACGATCTGAGGAAGTTGGGTGAGATGCCACCGCTATACACGAGAGCGAGGTGTGCTAGGGTTTTTGGGTATCTCTGCACCGAGGCCTATGTTTGATGCAGTTTTTATGTTTGGTTTGGGCTTTCTAGCCCACCGCCTCGCCCAAAACAAATGACAATATAAGAAAACACTCTGTTATAAATGACGTAGATTTAATGGTGTGTCATCAATAATAAATAAGCACGTTAATTAACATTTAAATAATAATTTAATCTTTAACTTTCTTATCATTTAGTTTATAAAATTTAGTCTACACATTAGTCTTTCTAGCATTACCCATAATATCAATGATTGCTTAATAATATAATTTAGTACTATTTTTTTTCACTTGTATTTGAAATATCTTAAGTTTGTATCTCATACATGGTGAGCTCGAAAGAAAAGCCCACTTGGAGGACTTTTTCATGGTACTACGTCAAAATCAATTATATGTGAAATTATTCAAATGCGTCTTTGGGCAGTCATCTATCAACTATTTGGGGCGCACAATCTCAGTTGCGGGTGTGGCTATGGATGACTCCAAAATTCAAGCTATCTCCAGTTGGCTGTCACTTCGTACTATTGAGGAATTGCAGGGATTCTTAGGATTGGTAGGTTACTGCATGAAATTTATGAAGGATTTTGAGTCAATCTGCTCGCCCATTGAATAACTTTCTCTAAAAGATAACTTCAAGTGGTCTCACGAGGCGAAATATGCTTTCCAAGCTCTTAAATGCAATCGGGCAATTACTGTTCATTAAGACAATAATTGTCAACAGCCCAATATAGCTTTAAACCCCACCTCCCCCCAAAACAAAAATAAAAAATAAAAAAATCATCTCCAAACCATTGGGCTAAAATAAGTCCCGATGAGAGAATATATATTTGGGCTAGATTCTCCTCAGAATTTAAGATTGGCTTCAATTATTTTGAACCTACCAAACTATCATATTTCAAACCTTTTGTTGTTTTTTCACTTATAATTCAACCGTTGTGATCAAATAAAATCAAATCTAACGGTAAAAAATAAAATAAAAATTCGACGGCCCAAAATTACATATAACGTCTAAAATAATTTAAAAAAAATTAATTTAAATCAAATTCACTTAAAATTTTATAAATACCTATGCATTTGTATGCTTTTTAATTACTTATTAGAATTTAAATATTTTTAGATTAAAATGTCTATAAAAATAAATTAGGATAATCTACATAAAAGTTATTTTCAAAAATTTACACTTTAGCTAGATCAGATGAATACGTTTAGAGCAACATTCTGAAAGCTAGAATACATCGCACTTGCTTATCACACTTGTGCGATATGGGGATCGAGATGAGACATAGTGGGCAACGTCCATGCAAATTCGCGTCATTCTACAGGAACGTTGACGTTCTTATCACCCCCTAACGGCGGGAAAATTGTCTCATTGAAGTGACAATCTGCAAATGAGTGGTAAAGAGATCGCATGCAAAGACTCTAAGAGAGCTAGTGTGAAGGAGAATCATAATTGACAAAGATTCACATCATTCTTTGAGGACCCCTGTTAGTACGTTGCGGCGACGCAACTTGGCACGTGAAATGCACACCCAAATGCGTAAATTCGAAAAACGTCAGGTTCGTATCCATTAAGTTTTAAGGATATTCGAGATGACAATGATCATAAATGAAACCACTAAAAAAAATAGAGTTTTAATGAAACAACTGCTTTGCTTGAATTGGAAAGAAAAAAGATCTATTTTACTTGAAAATTGAAAACCATCTGAAAAGGAGACATTAGGAACGTATGCTGTCAATGACCTCAGATGAGTTGGCTCCTAGACATGTCATTTTATAACTTCCTCCTCATGGATTAGGGCTTTTGGTACAACATCTAAACTGGTAAGCAAGGACTTTGTTTTCTGTGACCTAGTTCTATCAAACCATTTTGTTTCTAAGCAATCATGTCTTTCAAGTTTCAGTAGTGCCTCAAAAAAAATTTCACTGTTTTTAACAATAAAAAAAGAGTGAAAAAAGAACATTTGAAAACACTTCTCTATGTTTTCACTCCTATAATTTATCTCCCTCTTATCCCACCGCACCTACTTTTTCTGTTCACTTTGGTGAACAGTACTACTTCCTTATCCTGATACCTATGGGAAAATATATAAACATACGTACGAGTCAATTTCTAAGAAAGTTACTCAGTTCACATTTAATCCAGAAACTGTACTTCTGAAATGTTTCTGAATCTGAAACCTTCTGCTTGGAAATCTAACTAGATAATAAAACATTTTAATCTAAGGTAGACCCAAAGATCAAGTTTTATCTTACTCATTGTAATCTTCCACTTGTATTTCTTAGAGGTTAGAACACCAACCTGCAGAAAGAGCATAACCACACTTGTGCACTGCTAAAACAAGTTCCCCAGCTGCCAGTGTTGCCCCATGGCGCATGCACAAATCAGATGAGAGAGTGCAAGGAATTATTTTCTCCACAGCATAGTTTGCAAGATATTCAGGATCATGTTTAACAAGGGCAGAAAGAGCCTCAGCCACAAGTTCTCTCAATCCTTTATCCTGAGGACATTGTGTAAAGCATAAGATCTACACTGATAGATAAAAGCAGTCTGTACGGAATTTAAAAACTTTAGCCGCTAAGATTGTAGAGAATATAAGCTTAAAGTAACTTCAAAAACTATAGGCAGTAGAAATAAGCATCAAAAGAATTCTAGTTGGAGCCTACCCAGTGACAAATTTTGTTATACAGCAGCTCATCCACAAATGGATAAAGATAACCCTCATATTGAACAATAGAGACAGCAACATGAACATAAGAGTTTATTCGTGAAGAAAGTGAAAAATAGTCTGCAGTGTTCACCATGTCAATTCCATGAGGGTAACTACCCTGTCTTCCAACATTCTCTTGAAAAGCCGCAGCAGCTGCTCTTCTACAATTAACCTAAGCATCATAAAACTAGAAAATAAGAAACCTAAAGCAAATGTGGTACAAAACAATGATTCAAATCATACTATAATAAAAGTTTAGTACCTCACGGTCGTAGCAGGCCACTGTCGGAAGGTGTGGCGCAAACTGGTCCAGTATATTTCACATATCCATGTGATAATATGCACGGCCAAAAGGCCAACAAACATATGCTGCAGCATCCCGTACATGAGATCCAACACTATGTGGACCTCTTCGAATATCATAATGTAGTGCCTATTTAGAAGATTTACTCTCATCAGTGCTGATTTATATCTCTACAAGCCAAGAATTTATAGTTTAAACTTAATTCAACTTTATTATCGATCATTAATCTAACGTAGAATACAACAGAGTAGAAGTAAACTTGAAGCTCAACTCAATAAAAGCTCACAAAACCAAAGCAGAGTTCAAATATGACATGATGTACCGGAAGCATATGTTCATTGTCACTTACACCCAGATAGTAGTATAACATACGGAAAAAAAAAACAAAGGAAAAGAAAGAAATCATTCAAATTTAGAGTAAATGTAAAATCATTTCACTATTGATGAAAAATGTTCGATAGTGTATCAACCATAATGACATACGCTTCGCTACAGTTTAACAAAAATGTCAATTAGCAGAAGCTAGATTTATAAGTGGTAAGAGATATCAACTTTCCAAACCTTCACAACAACAGGTACAACTTTTGGAAGGCTGATAGGTAAGAGCAACCCTTTACATGCCAATTCGGCCAGTGCTAAGCAACCACCATGCCATGACCCATCACCCTGAAAAAACAAAATATCGATACATCCTTTTGAGCAATAAAATTGGTACAATTACTTACAAATAATGAAAGGGCATGAAGATGCTATATTTTAAAGGATTACAGAAATCCATGTGAGTATGAAAGATTTTTCAGCATGGCCATTTGAACCAGTTGAATGGTACAAGTATGGGAAAAGAAACTAAAGAAAGAGACCAGACTATACCTCGCCTGGTGAAAACAGCTCCAACACAGATGACAGGACCTCCTCTGAAAGGGCAGATGTAAGACATGATGTAATGCGGCCTATGCCTTTTGCAGCAGACCAATGCACAACCGTATCCTGCATAAAATGCTATTAACAACGAGTACATACCATATGACTTTTGGAAAGATAAATTCAAATAAAATAAAATAAAAATAGGGGTGTGATATCCACACACCCCATTTTACTTCTCACACCTTTTGAATTTTCGGCCGTCGGATCGGATGAATTGAAGAAGATCAACGGACAGAAATTATCAAGGGGTGTGTGAGAAGTAAAATGGGGTGTGTGGATAGCACACCCCTAAAAATATCCAAAAATAGGATGAATCATGTTGCTCTGTGGTGCAATCTATATCCATGCAATGAAGCTCTCATTTTTAGTTTTATAGGAGACTAACTTTTGGAAGAGTTCGACCCAAAAAGAAAACTTGTGGAAGAAGCTGAAAGAAAGGCTTACTGGAATTCATGTAAAAAATAGTGGACTCGCATCTTAAAAGGAATCAGGAGACATGATGACCATTTCATTCCTCAAGGACCACCAACTATTTTGCACATTCAACCTCATGGATCAATGCAAAAGGTGGTGAAGAGGATAAACCAGTGAACTAAATAAAACAACTGTTCCCGATTATTTACCACAGCAACTTATTATTCCCCATTTCCAAGGTAATTTAGGAGGATTTCATCTAATTGATGGGACTTTTTGTAAGTGTTCTTTCTCATTCCAACATTGAAAGCCTCAGCCAAATCATCCACATCTTGGAAATCAGACTTTTAGTTAGTTTTCTTTATCTTGCAAGTATAACTAATAATCCTTTAGGTTCGTCTGTATAATAATTGTTAAGAACGAACTCACTTATGAGGAGAATCATTTCAAAGCTGTTATGCAGATGCCTTCGCTTTTCAAGTTCACGACAAACAGTTTGGTTAAAATGCAAAAAATGTCTGCAGATAAGCAGAATATTGAGGAATGACAGCATCTCCAAAGGTTACTATATCAGAAATCCAGCAATGTTCTCAACCAATAAAATTTTAAAGAAAGATCAAGTAAATGACCAAGATGGGACCAACAAAAAAAAAAGGAGATCCATATTGTCGTTGAAACTTTAACAGCAGGAGCTACTAACTTCAAAGTAATCAAGTTTTCATGGAATCTCATGCCTTTAAACATACCGTGTCTCTCAAACCAGTAAGTAGCATCTCAATAATCTCTTCTACGACTTCTGGAACATCCATTTCTTCATCTTGCTGGCAGCTTGAACTTGCTTCAGAGTTGGAAATCTCATCATCTAAAGCATAATTGAATCGACAAGTTTTTTCAGATGCAGACAAAGTTACGTTCTCTCCCACAGTGCTTGTTTTCCCCTGCATCAACAGTACATGATTAAGGCAAGAGAGCCATCCGAGAAAAAACGAAATTATCCAAGACATATCAGGGCTTTTTTACAAAAGTCAGTAATCCATTGTGTGGTCATTTGTAAAATGCATGTGCAGCCCCATTAAAAAAAAATCTTATGCTTCTAGATGCAGAATCACATCTGGTATTTGAATTCTGAAGTACTCTAATCATTTAACAGGAGCAAAAAAATTTGAAAAGAAAGATACTAAAAAGTGGGACATATTTGGAACTCAACAGGAAACACAAACCATTTGTAATGAAAAACAAGTATAATAAATTAAGTTTCTTAAACATTGACAGAAACAACTTATTATTTATAAAACTAAGTTCAAAATAAGGAAAGGATAACAAATTTAGCATTTCTAACCACAGAGCGCCATGAAGGGGTACGATGAGGGAGGCAAATAAGCCCAATCTTCTGAGTTAAGTTCATCAGATGCTTGCGCAGTAATGGGCTCCTAGCGGCATTGCTAGACTTGATCAACAATAAGGTGTCAACCCAAACAATAGTAACCACATCAAGCAAGAGTTTCTGCCCACCAACCTGTCTATTGAAGATAGTATATAAACTGAGCAACATAAATGACAACCTTTCTAGAAAAATAGATTTGTGATGTACGTAGATTTGTAGCATCCATAAAAGTTTAAAACAATCTCCATAACTTAACAATATACAGTTTTGTTTTTATATTAAAAAACATGTAAATTGAAGTATGTGTATCAGAAGTTAAAAGGATATTTTAAGCCTCAAAGTGGAAACGAATGAACAAATTTAATCTTAAAACCAAGTAGGTCGAACAGTTTTTAATATATAATATCCTTACTAGGTACTACTTTATCATTATATCAAGCATAGTTTTAGATTGTGAGCTATAAAGAAATTCATTACCCAGGTTATCTCCCAGATAGTTACTAAACCTGACAACTGGACTCAAGAAGCACAATAATTTGGTGCAACCCAGAATCAGATTCTGACTCCTGACTCAGTATCAACCAATAAGACCTTATATGCAACCCAGAATCAAATTAATTACCCAGGTTATCTCCTAGATAGTTTCTTAGAGTCTTTGTCCAAGTCTTCCTAGGTCTTCCTCTTCCTAGGTACTCCACAAAATGGGCATCAACAAAATCATACGAGTTGAAAGTATTACAGGGATATCAATAGCATCTCCTCACATCCCAATGAGCCCACAAGATTACGAGGCCATTGGATGTATATTGTGCATGGTGCAGAGAAACAGCCCAACTATGGAAATAAACCGCAAAAACTTCCAACACGAAAAACTTTCAAGAGAATATTGTTAATTTGGTCTAACCTAACCGAAAAAGTTATCGGTAGGAATTAATTACCCTGTAATTTTATTTTTCCATTAAAAAGCATAAATGCAGTATGCAACTTGCAATACTCGCAAATATCATCATACTTGCTCATTTATATTGACTTTCTTTATAGGGTCACAGTTATTGGTCCTTCACCTTTCTCAAATAAATTGCAAACTATGTTGCGGTTCATAATCTAGTATGAACAACAAAGAAGTAAAAGCAGACCTTGAAAATAGCAGCCAGTGCTTCTGTAGCTCCAGGTAACCGGAAATGATTGATGACATCATTTGTCGGAGAAGATAGGACTTCGTGTGTCCATTGAACAAAGCTGAAGAAGAATATGTTTAAGAAATAGGTAAGCAAAGGCAGCAATAAAAGTTGTCTAGAATTACAGCATACTAGCTAAGAAAGAAATAATGACAGAACATGAACATAAGCATGTGTGTGTAATGTACAAGCACTTAAGGTTGGGTATTTCGTATCAAATTTATCACCCATTCTAAGCCATTGGGTGAAAATCTAACAGTTCAAACAGCAAGGTCTTAGAGCATGTAAGGAGAGATAAGTTACTTGACATTGAGTGTTCATACTATCTTCTATTCAAAATATTAACCATAAAACCAATACTAAATTTTATCACATAAAGATGTAATGCTAGAGTAGGCGGTTGGTATGCACCAGTTATGACCTATGTACTTGATGAAAGAAACCTGGAAAGGGCCTTTGGCATGTCTGGAGGTGTTAGAAGCTTTGAGAGCAGCAAAGCAGCAATAGGGCGCATAGGGCCTGAATTTGAAAGGTAATCTTCGTAGAGCCCTACTATCCTCAATACCAGAGGAGCTGGCTCAAGTTTTCCAAGATTACTGTTGTTTGCAATGCTAGTATCAACAGTGGAGATATCAAATGGAACCAACACGAGTATACACAGCCACAAAAGCATCACACATTTAGCTTCCATCTCTCCTGTACTTTCCTGCCGCAGTGATGACACTGAATTTGTGTGATGGCACTTCTCCAAGAGAGACACAGCAAGTTCCAAGTCCAAAACTTGATGCGGAAAGAACCTGACAACCGCCTTGTAGGTCCATCTGCATACAAATAAGGAACAAATAGCAAATTTTCAGTATAGAACAAAAACAGTTTCGCCAATCGAATAATGCCTCGAAAGACAAACTAAGATACCAATTTGGAGCAGTGCAATCACTAGCTCACCTCTGAAATGATCGAAACGGGCCCAATCAGAAAAGCCTACTCCTAAATACAATAACTTGGATGCATCCCACAAATCCAAAACCAAAACCAATTCATTTTACAGTTAGCTAAACTGGTGTCTTGATAAAAAAACTTAAAAAGCAAACTAATTCATATCATATTCATTTAAAAATGTCTCCAATCACAATGTAATTAATAAAAAATGGTATTATTGGTCTAATAATAGTAAATTCCAAATGGGTTCTAACAAAAAATCCAGTCTTGCAAAATGCAGAAAATATCAAAAGGGATGGAAGTGAGCGTTACAATGGATCGGATCTTGTGGGGAGCGGAGGGATCGGACACCCGCCCATTTGAGACGATGTCGTTTAAGATGGACTTGACGAGCTTCCATTCTTGAAGGAAGTACTTTTGGAGCACTGCCTCCTTGGCGCCATGCTCGTCGACGTCGTCTTCTTTACCCATTGCAAGTTCCTGCTTCTGCTTTGGGTTTTTCTACCGCCACCATGGCTGCCACTTTTGGAGATGTTCCACTTCCCGCCTTTGTTAGGTTAATCGTTGAGAAGGGTGTGCAAGGTTTATCTGTTCTCCAAAAACATGTTTACAATTCAATTTTGGGCTAATTGCATATTACATCACATGATTTTGGAGTCATTTGCAAAAAGAATCATCAAGTTTTTATTTCCGTATATTACACAACGTATTTTTTGAACTACACCAACTTAACAACTCTGTTAATGTCTCATTATTTGTTATTAACTCACTTTCATCTATAGTTTTAACAAGCGAAAATCAAGTTTTCTCGAATATGTGATAATTGGGCCTCAACAATAGAGAATTTTTGGGACCTTAACTAGTTTATTACCGGTCCTTGCAGCTCGAGTGTTAGACATAACTTATCCTGGCACCATCAATTGTTCAAATATTCCCTCTCCAACGACAAAATGAAGAAAGAAAAAAAAACACCTCTCCTTTGATCTTCTTTGTACTCCAAGGGAAAGATCCATCAATGAAAATACTAAGATAGCGTCGACATCCAGAAGCTAATGACCATTTGACTTGGTCACACAAAAGTTTCTCAATTCAATTATGATCACAGCTTGTTGATAATAAGAAAAGAGAAGTATTGTCCCACATTATTTTTGTTCAAGCCCCTGCAGAGAAGGGCCACTTTCTTATTGATTTTCTCATGGGTGGTGTCTCCGCTGCCGTATCTAAAACTGTTGCTGCCCCAATTGAGCTTGTCAAGCTGTTGATTCAAAACCAGGATGCGATGATCAAAACCGGTCGTATGTTTCTACCTTACATGGGCATGTGTGAGTGCTTTAGCCGTACAATCAGGGAAGAGGGTTTTGGTTCATTGTGGAGAGGGAACACTGCCAGTGTTATCCGTTACTTCCCCACTCAGGTTTGTGATGTTATTCTTCTACTAAATGTTCCCTTGGTAAAATAAAAGTTTTGATTTGTAAATTTGTTACCTGGATTTGGTGTAGGCCTTGAACTTTGCATTCAATGATTACTTCAAGAGGCTGTTCAACTTCAAGAAAGACAGGGATGGTTACTGGAAATGGTTTGCTGGTAACTTGGCTACAGGAGGTGCTGCTGGTGCTTCTTCTCTTTTCTCTGTCTACTCTTTGGATTATGCTCGTACTTGTTTGGCCAATGATGCCAAAGCTACAAAGAAGGGAGAAGAAAGACAATTCAATGGTCTGATTGATGTCTACAGAAGACGCTGAAATCTGATGGAATTGCTGGTCTTTACCGTGGATTCAACATTTCTTGTGTTGGAATCATTGTCTCCTTGATCTCTACTTTGGACTTTATGATTCACTGAAGCCTGTTGTCCTGACTGGAGGTTTGCAGTTTAGTGTATTACTTTCATTTCTTTATCCACTACCTTTTTGTTCATGCTTATATATTCTTTCGATGGTGTGCTTACGTTAGTTGCTAGCTCAACTTTGTTATTTTTTCACGTACCGTGCAATCTCTGTATGCATGTATATTGTTATGACATATAATGTTTCTTATGTCGTTCATTTCCCTTCTTAAACTTGTGAGAAGGGACTAAAATAATTTTGCAAAAAGTTGTATGATGCAGCCATTCTTCTGTTTATTATTTTTGGCCTCGTTTTATTGTAATGCTTCCTTTGTGAAGAATGCTATGCGAGGCAATTACAAAGAATTGGATGAAGTTGGTTCTTAAGTAATGCTATGCCCCAATGTTCTAATCGGTTGCCCGCAGTCGTCGTCTATTATCAGTTGATCGTACAAGAACTTGTTTTTGTTTCCTTTCAAGTGTTTGGGCTTATTGGCCTGTTGATCTGCAGTATGAATATAGAACTTGTAGCATTTGGTGACACGCTGCCGTTATGTTTGGAAAACTACAGGACAGTTTCTTCGCTAGCTTTGCCCTCAGTTGGCTCATAACCAATGGTGCTGGTCTTGCTTCCTGCCCAATTGACACTGTCCGCAGAAGAATGATGACGACCTCCGGTGAAGCCGTCAAGTACAGGAGTTCCCTGGATGCCTTCCAACAAATCTTGAAGAACGAGGGTGCCAAGTCTCTCTTCAAGGGTGCTGGTGCTAACA